>JAVTVY010043459.1:0-20637 GCA_036873755.1 Hanleya hanleyi | reverse complement strand
TGACGCGCGCACTTCCGGAGAACGCGCGCGCGCTGCGGCCGGGGCGGGGCGGGGCGGGAAAAGGTGCCGGAGGTTGAACATACGGATGTGTAAGGGGAAACATTAGGAACTCTTCTATGTTTGGAGGTAATTTCAGTGAAAAACCCGGAAGTGACGTCACAACCCCACGTGACCTGCGCAACAGAATGGATACGACACCCTAGTGTAACTCCCTCACCTAGGCTTCACATGGATACCTCACTAGCTTCAATAAACTTTCATCCCCTTCGGCCACCGCGTATGCGCAGAATGACGCTATTTCAAATCCGCTAGTCCAGGCAGATGCCCCTTCACCTAAGCTTCACTTTGATACCTCACTCGATCTCATTGCACCAGTAGTAACTCCCCTAGCTCCCAACACGGCTATTTCCATACCCTTGGGCCACCGCGCATGAGCAGAATGACGCTATTTCAAATCCGCTAGTCCAGTCTATCAGATGCTCCTTCACGTCACCTTCACTTTGATACCTCACTCGACCCCATTGGACCATTATTGGCTTCGCTAGCTCCAAAACGGCTATTTTCATACCCTCGGGCCACCGCGCATGCGCAGAATGCTGATAGTTCAACCCACACCAGTCCATCAGATGGCCCTTCATCTCACCTTCACATTGATACCTCACTCGGCTCCATCGGGCCACTAGAGGCGCCCCTAACGCCAAAAAGGCTATTTTTAAGATAAACATCAAAATCTGGTGTACGAAGATTTTTTTTATTTTAGAGGTAGTGGGTCGAGTGAGGTATCATATTGAAGCTGACGTGAAATGCTTCACACTGATACCTCACTCGACCCCATTGCACCACTAGGGGCGCCTCTAACCCAAAAAAAGGATATTTTGAAGATTACGCATGCGCAGAATGCTGATAGTTCAACCCACACCCAGTCTATCAGATGCGCCTTCACGTCACCTTCAATTTGATACCTCACTCGCCCCCATTGGACCATTAGGGACGCCTCTAACCTCAAAAAGGCTATTTTGATGTTTTGATATTTTTCATATTATCTTCGCGCATGCGCAGAATTACCCTAATTCAAGCCCACACCCAGTCTATCAGATGCTCCTTCACGTCACCTTCAATTTAATACCTCACTCGACCCGATTGGTGCATTAGGGACGTCTCTTAACCTCAAAAAGGATATTTTTGATCTTTTGATCTTTTTGATCTCAATCTTCAATCTTCAAAATACCTTTTTGGGGTTAGAGGCGCCCCTAGTTGTCCAATGGGGTCGAGTGAGGTATCATTGTGAAGCATTTCACGTCAGCTTCAATTTAATACCTCACTCGACCCACTACCTCCAAAATAAAAATAATCCTCGTACACCAGGTTTTGCTATCGATCTGCAGAATAGCCTTTTTGGCGTTAGGGGCGCCCTAGTGGTCCAATGGGGACGAGTGAGGTATCAATGTGAAGCATTCCACGTCAGCTTCAATATGATACCTCACTCGACCCTCTACCTCAAAATAAAATTTTTGTTTACAGTTCAAAACAACTTTTCCATCCGAAGGACGGGTTTTACTTCACATTTTTTTGTTTTGTTTTGAAAATTTTTTTTTTGAAATGTACAAACTTTTACGTGAAGACAATATTCTTTATATATATGTGTACTTCCTATTTCCCGCAGGAATTTATGCAATATCAATTCTTTCCGCAATAAACTTACAATTTTACTGGCAATGAAATTCTCCGTGTCAATTTGAGGTGGATATGAAAACGTACTGACTCACACGTGCAATGGCAACAATTCGCTACAGTGTAATGAAATGTGTTCATTTTTTAGGCGCCCGTGGTTTTATTAATATGCTTTTCTAATAGTTCATTGGCTGAACCGCGAGGCGGGGGAAAAAATATTAAACTAATTTCGTCTCGCGCGGAGTGTGTACGGTGAATGCAAGCCAAACAGCTCAGCATGTTATTTTGACTCGATTCATACGCTCGACTCTTCAAAATGGACTTGAAGAAGACGTTATGCGGGAACTGAAATCAATTTCTTGAAACTTTTGCTCACCGTGTGCGCTGAAACAACAACAGAGCTGACAGACAATTGAGGCCGTTAGCTCAGCTGATATCTCTCGTGTGCGCCGGTTTATATACCGAAGGAAATATGTGAATTTCGATTAGCATACAAATGCATGGTGTGTTATATCCCACCTAGGAAAAAAACAGCCACAGATATGCATTATACATCCGGGAGTATGGGAGATATGGTATACATCTGGACTAAACTTCTTTTATCAGGGAAGCTAGTACTATACTTGCGTTGAATCGCAACATAGTGACCAAACCATAACAGTTGACAGCTGTAAAAATAGATACCGTGGCATAAATTAGTTGTGTGTCCCAACTAATCTATTGAGAACGTTTTGTTTGATTTTTTGAGAAATATATATTGTTGTGTTCTGAAACTTATGTCACTGGTAAAATGCAATTACTATAGTATTCATTCAAAATATTAGCAAACAACATTCTGTAGAACTATCTGTTTGAAACATTTTCTGTTTTGGGTGTCATTCTCTGGGTTAAATATTGGCGTCAGCCATTGTTGATTTGGATCAGTTCAATACTCGTAGGTTTGATAGGCATTCTTTTCCATTCATGGAATTTTTACAGTTTCACAGTGTCACAAAACAACAATAATGCCATGATGTCACAATAAGACGTTACAAAGACAATTTCTGCTGTATACAATGGTATAAGGCACCTGTATACAATGGTATTAGGCACCTGTATACCATGGTATAAGGCACATGTATACAATGGTCAGATGTACCTGTATACAATGGTATAAGGCACCTGTATACAATGGTATAAGGCACCTGTATACAATGGTATAAGGCACCTGTATACAATGGTATAAGGCACCTGTATACAATGGTATAAGATGGCAGCGAATTTGCTCAACAATTTGCCGAATTTTGAAGACGTGGATGTATTATATGTGGGCACAAGAACTCCCTATGGATATTTCCCAGCAGATGGAAAGTAAGCTACTTCCCGTGAATAAAAACACGTTAAAATATTAAATGCCCTTGTTAGGGCACGTGAAACAAACACGTAAAAATATAAATTTCTCCGAAAGAGAACTTCTAAATAATAGCACATGAATTTGAAAGCACAGATTGTCCCACATTTTCCTCTCTTTTTTTTTTTAAAACTGCATTCATCCAAATAAACAATCCCTGGCCAAATATCAAATGTCCTTATGAGGACAAATCTCTCTATATACACACACACAGGATTTATTTTGTTTTTCCCCATTCATTAATTAATTAATTTAATATGACAGTCCAAGGGTATAATGGACTTTATTTGATAAAAGTTGGGAATAGCCCCCATTAATTTAATATTACACAGTGCCAAGATAACGATCCCGGTATGCAAGGGGAATTTATTTTGATAAGAGTGGGGCATTTATTTTGAACGAACACAGGGGTGTGATTCTCGTGATGAACACAGGGGTGTGATTCTCGTGTTAAATTATTTTTGTGCTTTGCTAGAAGTCACCCTTTCGGAACAGCTGGGTGGTTTTTAAAAAAACCGTTGGAATATATGTAATATAGCCATATTACATCGTTGTTGACAAGGTCTGTTGTCTTCTTCTCTGAGCGCACACAGGACACGTCAAAGGAAGCAATTGACAAACTATCGGTTTATTCGCTTCTGCACACGATGGTATCTTAGCGTGGTGGTTGATACAGCTTTCACACATACCCTGGTGCCCACAAGGGAATATAGCGAACTTGGAAAATGGATTCGCGCATTCTACACAATGGATATACAAATCTCTTTGCCGTTCTGTGGTCCGTCCGACTGTTGTTGTTGTTAATGTCCATACATAATTGATTTCGTCTTGGATTTGTTTTTCTGGGCTTGTTTTCCTGTCTCTTAGCCTCTTTGTTCTCACATCTTTTCTGTTTTTCCTGTCTTGATGTGGCCTATTTCTCCTCAATCTGGTATCTTTTCTCTTTTCTCCGGCGTCTGGCCTCAGCCTTCTTAAATCTTTTTTCTTTTGTTGTTGTTGTTCTTCTCCGGAATCATAGGAAAATTGTAACATCTCGTCTATATCATCAATTTCATCTGGTGCTTGTTGTTGTTGTTC
Source organism: Hanleya hanleyi (assembly GCA_036873755.1). NCBI lineage: Eukaryota > Metazoa > Mollusca > Polyplacophora > Lepidopleurida > Hanleyidae > Hanleya > Hanleya hanleyi. The sequence goes on along the minus strand of JAVTVY010043459.1, from coordinate 16,499 downwards.
TCCGGAATGATAGGAGGCATTTGAATCGGTTCCATCTTCTGTCGTCTCTGGTTCTGGGGGTTTTAACATGGTTTGTAACATCTCGTCTATATTATCAAAACTTTGGTATACATCTGGAGTAACATCCGGTGTGGTTGTTGTCAAGGCGAAGAAATTATCCAGCGGCGATGTTTCTGGAGGATGTTCACAATGAGTTGGTGCAGGGTAGTTCTGGGGTTCAGGTAAAGGTGAGAATAAGTGGTTGATTATATCATATAATGGGGGTTCATCGTGTACCAAATTCATGATACTGTCGAAGCGTTGTACTTGATTATCATGATTTGTGAACAAATCTGATGTGTTGTCAATATCCATGAGTTGAGTCAAGGGTAAATCCATGACTGGGCACTCAGATTAATTGTGAATAATTAAAAAAAATGTGGTATTTATAGTGTAAGACACGTGCGCACGCGCAGCGAAAACACTGTGGTTGTATCGTGTGCTACGCTGCTGAAGAAAAAATATATGTGTGTTTGTTTAACAATTATAAACAGCTTTTCATTTTACAATAAATGTCAGGGCACTTGTAAATTTTATTACAAGTTAAACTCAGGCAATTCATTAGTGTTATATTTAAAAATTTAACAACCTAACGCTAGAATATATGATTATTTTATTAATTTTTAGGCATTTTAAAAATCATAAAGTTAGTGTACGGTAGTCTAAAACCCAGGTACATTGGAAATAATTTAATTTTCCTGGCTAAAAAAAAAAAATACGTGTACACTATGGATTAGTCTTATCATAATTCCGAGAAAATTGTAACGGATTTATGGAAAAAATAGGAAATTTTTATGCTTGAACAATGATAACAAAAGCACACTCATATACAGTGAGCATAGCTTGCACTCATTCACCCTTGGCGGCCATGCATATCTTGTACTCATTGACACTTGGCGGCCATTTTGTACCCACCTCCCACATCATGACACTTGGCGGCCATTTTGTACCCACCTCCCACATCTTGCACTGACTCACACTGGCGGCCATCTTGTACCCACCTCCCACAGCCCACTAAAAGTATAAATACGTGTATATTGTGACATTTATTCACCCATACAATCATGAATTCAACAAGACGTGCGCTGTTTACACATCACCCCGCTAGGGACCCGAGAAATGGCGCTACAGAACACAGAGAGCTGGTTAGCGTTCAGGAAAATGATGGAATGATGGTAACCACCAGTTTTCAAAGGGAATTGGAAAACGAAACAACCATCTTAACACGCAGTACAGAAGAATTAGAAGAACTCCGGCGAACTGTCGAAGAAAATGCACAATTGGAAAGACTAAGGGATGCACATGACGCAGAAATAAGCACGATGGAAACCATACAAGAACCTGATAATGACTCAACTGATGAGGAACTACAAGATGAACTGCCATGGTTAAATAGTAGACGTGGGCCAACGACAACGCCTGGTGAAATTCCAATGATTTCAACTACCGCCGAAACTCCGCCACAACAATGCTCTGGGTGTGAAGCCCAGATAACTCGCCTGAACAACTTGATTAATGGACTGAAAGAAGACATGATTAAAATGGACGAGGAGATTCGCAGACAATACGAACAACTGGATAAAGAGCAGAAAATATCACGCTGTAGCATATGTACAGATGACGAAAGCGAGTTTGCTGTTTTGCCATGCGGTCATTTATGCCTATGTGCGGGTTGTTGGGTGACACTGACGTGTGTAGGAGACATGTGCCATTGCACTGAGGCCGGCGAGAACCATCTGAAAATAAAATGTCCAATTTGCCGGAAACATGTAGGAGGGATAAAGAAAATCTACCGTGCCTAAGTGTGGTGGTGTAACACTAACGGCCCTTTTCAGGGCCAATCATCTTCCCCGGAAGAGGAAACTTCTAAAAGCACAAAAATTAACATCAGACCCCATCATTGTTATCCCCAAAGAAAAAAAAATTCAATTTTTTCAATTTTTTAACAATTAAATATTGAAAAAACGGAAAAAGGGGAATTGGAAGGGGGGGACAAGGGGGAGGGAAGGTTGATGGCATGGCCAAAATTTTTTTTTATTTTAAAAACAAGGAAAAAAAGATTAAAATGGAACCCAAAAAAAACTTTTTCATTTTCTATGTTTTTTAACAATTAAATATTGAAAACAAGGCAGGGAAAAAGGGGGCGGGGTGGGGAGGAGGGAAGGTTGATGGAACAGCCAATCTAGGGAAGCCCCTAATGGGCCAATGGGGACGAGTGAGGTATCAAATTGAAGCTTAGGTGAAGGGGCATCTGATGCACTGGGTATGGGATTGAACTATCACCCTTCTGCGCATGCGCGGCAGTGAAGGGGTATAAAAATAGCCTTTTTGGAGCTGGGGATAGCCAAAATTTTTTTTTCTGCTAGATATTCATTGGTACGTGATACTTTTGATAAGGTTGAAGGGCTATCTAATGGACTGGGTGGAAGGTTGAATTAGGGTGATTCTGCGCATGCGCGACGGTCTAAAGGTATGAAAATACACGTATTGGAACTAGGGAACAAAAGAATGAACACTAAGCATTTTTTGTAATTTTCGTCTACTATTTTTTATTAACACAAATAGAATGAACGTATTCACAAGGGTATTGAATTTAATACAATTATATCTGAATATTGAATGACAAATAGAATGAACGTATTCACAAGGGTATTGAATTTAATACAATTATATCTGAATATTGAATGTTTTAATACAATTATACGCTCTCAAACCACTTCAATGAAGGTGTATGGTAATAAATGTTCTGTTCAACACTTGTTCTCAATAATTCGCCATCAAGACTTGTTTGAATTCATCATCAGCTTTCCGTCCTTGGTGCACGTAAATGTATGTTATAATTTCTTCACGTGGAATTTTGGACAGGCAAGCCGCTTCAACTCCCAGGGCAATTTCCGTCTCCGTCACGGCCTCCAGTGCTTCAGTGATCATTGCGTATGAAGGTACTGCAGTGTGCTGTGGAATTTTAGGTCTGATGAGCTGCAAGACTGTATCGATGTACTTGAGGTAAATATAGTGAGACACCTGGTAGACCAGAGCTGAACCAATGGAACTTGCGAGACTCTGTAACTTCCGCCAGGCTGTTAATTTGAAAGTGACACCCTGAGGACAAGGTACGAGCTGTTGCGTATCTAACTGCATACGCCATTTACGAATATGAACGAGCAGCTCATCGTTGTAATAAGCACAGCTCACATAAATGTCGTCACCCACATGAAATTTCGCTTCATCACGCCCGTCGTCGCGAATAACTGCATCGATGGCGTAATCAAGGGTCTGCAGTTTTTGCCAGCTCTCTAAGTTCAGGGCAATATGCTTACCGGGTTTGTCGCCAAAGCCCGCCGCATTCAAATGCAATTCTGCGTCTTTCACACTCACTGTCAAATAAGGTGAGAGCTCCCAAATGTCCCTGTGGGCTGCCTGGTAAGCTTGCTGGATCAGATTATTAATCTCCTGGACAGACAGAGGAAGTTCTACCTCTTGTTTCACAGGCACTTGCTGGGGTACAACTACTGACTCAGGTATAACTAACGGTGTTAGTCGGGGGCGTTTGGAGCGTGAAACGCGTTTGGCAGGTGTAGTACTCGCCTCTGGGGTAGTGTACGCACGTTTGCTAGCTGTAGTACGCTGTTCGGTAGTGGTATCCATCGCTAAGATATCTTCATCTTGTATAACGTCGGCTTCAAGTAGATCCGCTAGTTCGTCATTTCCCGTGATCTTCAACCCCGCCACGAAGGCTAGAAATGCATAGGGGCTAGAGCGCAGTACACCATCGATGAGGGCTGTGTTTTGGGCTGAAGAAGTTTTCTCCGCCATGATTTCGTCGACACGCTGTTGGAGGAGTATGTTTCTATCCATAAGGATATAACATATTTCTTCTACACGCTGCATCTCATCAATAAGACGAACACGGTACTTTGCAAACCTCTCTAAATATGATGATGACGCCATGACTATGGGCTCCAGGCTGGTGAGCAACTGCTACGGTGTAAAAGTATTATTACAAGCGGCTAGGCAGGCAGGAGGACTGGCTGGCTGGCTGGCTGGCTGATCAAGTCAGGTCAGGTAAGTCAGATTGAATACACCCTTTCCCTAAAAATCAACTCCTTTTATACATTTTACTACTCGCCGCCATCTTGTACCCACCTCCCACATCATGACACTGGCGGCCATCTTGTACCCACCTCCCACATCTTCCACTGGCGGCCATCTTGTACCCACCTCCCACATCTTCCACTGGCGGCCATCTTGTACCCACCTCCCACATCTCACTCACACTGGCGGCCATCTTGTACCCACCTCCCACATCATGACACTGGCGGCCATCTTGTACCCACCTCCCACATCTTCCACTGGCGGCCATCTTGTACCCACCTCCCACATCTCACTCACACTGGCGGCCATCTTGTACCCACCTCCCACATCATGACACTGGCGGCCATCTTGTACCCACCTCCCACATCTTCCACTGGCGGCCATCTTGTACCCACCTCCCACATCTCACTCACACTGGCGGCCATCTTGTACCCACCTCCCACATCTTCCACTGGCGGCCATCTTGTACCCACCTCCCACATCATGACACTCGCGGCCATCTTGTACCCACCTCCCACATGTTGCACTCACTGACACTGGCGGCCATCTTGTACCCACCTCCCACATCTTCCACTGGCGGCCATCTTGTACCCACCTCCCACACATCACGCATGCGCACACCACCCCAATACCGCCCCATTTTTTTTTTCTGCGCACACTTATGACGTCACACAAGGTTCTGCGCATGCGCAGTGAGGCGCTATTTCGCCAATTTACGTTATATATAGATTTCGGCATCAAAACTACCAAAAACAAGATAGAATCTACTTCACAAAACTGACAATACGATTGTATAATTTTGCTGACCTTTTCTCGTCGACATTATTATCTGTGCAATTGCAATTACGTGCAATACTTTTTGATGCTGTTGTTGCAGTATACTTCCCATCAATAACCACTGTTGTATGTCTTTAAACGAACAGAAGAACTACTAGCACAATATGCCAGCTTGAACATATGGAAGTATGAAAAAAATATTCAAATTGCGATATTTTATCCCAATTGGGATATATATCCCAGTTAGTCCTTTTCCCTGACCTGTTCAACGAGCTGCCATTACGGATATGGTAAGAATCAAGAACATTATTTTTGCTGGGTGACAAATGATGCAGGACGATAAGATCAGTCAATGTGAAAATTGCAGTAAAAAGGATGCTTTCGCTTGATGAAATCAATCAAGTTTTCCCTGCAAGAAATGTTTTCAAACTTAGCACACATAACGGCGGCTTTCAGTCATGCCATGTGCATGCTTTCAGTCACGCAGTAGCGCGGAAACTTGCAACATTCATTCATTTGATAATATTAACACGTGTGCGCCGGGAAACAAGTAATGAATTCAGTGACGGGTATAAAACGTTTTACACACCTCGATCTGTCCGAATGTCACACTCGCACAGTGTCAAAACTCTCCAGTCGACTGATGGAACGAAAACGAAACTGCCTCCTCGTCTCTCCTTTTCAAACTCTCTCACCGGGACTGCACTATAATTTTGGCAGTGCGGTTCAGCCGATCTTAAAACATGACGTCTTTTCGTAAATTCGGTGTATTTCATTGGCTATCAGAACCGAAGATGAAGTGGGCATATTCCGTGACTACGACCTGTGCCATATTGACCAGTTTACAGACTAAACACAATCTTTCGAAGAAAATCTCTCAAGATATCAGCAGAAGTGTTGTCCAGGAAACGCATTCGACATATTCTTCAATATCTGCACCTAGAAACGGCTCGTCGTGAGATTAATTCAGAGAAATTATTCGAAACTAGGTCGAACTACTTCATAGCGCATTCAATAAACGGAGTGACGCGGAACTTTCAGTCATTCTCTCATTTTGCGCAGGGGTGTTGTAATGAAAACCATACCGCTTGGATAGATCGCACCTCTGAAATTACCCATAAGCCAGTTCACCTAGCATGGCAAGAAACAGGGAATTTTCCCTGTTTAAAAATTAATCCCGTAACGGAAATATAAACCCACGCTAAACGCGTACATAATTTTCGAACAAAAATCGGGTGACTGATATCTCTAACAAGGCGTAGGTAAACGGCCTCGTTTTGGACTTACTTAGACGAGGCCATATCTCTTTTTATCGTAAAAAAATCCCCAAGAATATTTCCCAACAAAATCCTGAGGCTTGTAGTCTTGTAGAACGATGTTTCCCCTCGTTGATAAACGTATCAGCGTAGAAGGAAACGAATTTCGCCCAGTCCAAAGCATGTCCCAACAGGCAGATCTGCCGACCAAGATGGCGGTTCGGCCTTCGGCACAACGCAGTACGGGGCCAACAACACGACAAACAGGTCGAACGGGAATCCAAAATAGACCAAACAAATGCCGCTGGAAAAACGGCAACGTTAGGAATTTCAAGGAATGTTTGTAGCAAACATTGTCTAATATAAAACTGTTAGAAGTTCTTCAGAATAAATCTAAATCTAGATCCACAGGAGCTCCTATAAAACACATATGCAGCAGGCGGCTGCAAGAAGGAAATATGAAGTATCCGTGGGACACGTGTTCAGAGCTAGCCGTCTGACCTCCCTTAAGGGGAGATAACTTTTATTTCTTGCAAGGAATATCCCAAAGGAGGGAATAAGGCTAAGCAATAGCAGGTGTAGATTTGAGCAACAAATCGTCCTGTTTGTGCCTTGTGCTGTCCTCAGTGTTATATAGGGTGGATGGCGGGTGGATGGTTCCATGTTGCTTCAATTGTGACATGTCTTTTTTGAAGTAACAGGAACGCAACTTGGATGGGGGTGGTGCTTAGTTGGTTCGTAGTGATATGATTGGAATATTGATGAAAGCGACGTTAAATCCTATTCACTCACTCACCCTGGTTCGAGTCGCGAATTATTTACTTGAGACATTAGATCAGGATGGACTTTTTCCCAGGAAACATGAACTGGGACTAAAATATAACATTCGGAGTAACGAAGTTGTATTTAAATTTCACATCTGATGTATAAAGAAGAAAACATGCTATAATGTACTCGACAAGTTTAGTCCACATGTCAGGCCTAACTTTAACGACATTCCGAAAATCTCAGTTCTTCCCTGGGCTTATTCCCCAGGAAGGTAAAACATGAAGCTGCGCTATCGAAACCCCTCGGCTCTGAACCCCAGCTATTATAATGTAAGGGTGTCTCTACCAATTGATTGGCTTGTGGGAAGAAATATTTACCCCTGGTATTGTAAGTGTACTTTCTTTGAAAAAAAAAGAAAAGTTTTCCTCCCCTTAAATTAATTTGTTTCTGGAATAAATTGAAAGAGCTGTATTGGTGTCTCACCAAAACAACAGTACACATGGCTAGATAAATACAGTACATGTATACTAAATGGGACATGTATGTCATTTTCAAAAGAGATTTGCAAGCATTCTTTGCATTGTCTAAGAAAATAAATCAATAAATCAGTCATCCAATCAATAAATAAATGTGATAGTATACTAACATGATATAGAAATAATATGCAAACTTAACATAGGAATTAGTGGATTTTGTTAGACAAGGGGCATACTTTCTGACACGACTCATTTTTGATAGGCATCTAGTGTCATTTTCAAAACAGATTTGCAGGCATTCTTCGCATTGTGTAAGAGAATAAATCAATAAATCAGTCATCCAATCAATAAATAAATGTGATAGTATACAAACATGATATAGAAATTATATGCAAACTTAACATAGGAATTAGTGGATTTTATTAGACAAGGGGCATAACTCTGCAAAATACTTTCTGACACGACTCATTTTCGATAGGCATCTAGTTCAGGTCAAGAGAAACAATTGTATCACGTTATGATGTTGTATATGGAACGGTTCTGAAATTATCACAATAAATCATAAATGGATTTTTATTTGTAAAAAGGGGCATAACTCTGCAAAATATTGTCCGAGATGACTCCTTTTCGATAGGCTTCTGATTTACGTGAAGATAAATAGATGTAACAAGTTTGGTTGCCATGCATGAAATGGTTCTGTAGATATCGAGGTAACGGATTTTATTAGACAAGGGGCATAACTCTGCAAAATACTTTCTGACACGACTCATTTTCGATAGGCATCTAGTTTAGGTCAAGAGAAACAACTGTATCACGTTAGGATGTTGTATATGGAACAGTTCTGAAATTATCACAATAACAAATCATAAATGGATTTTTATTTGTAAAAAGGGGCATAACTCTGCAAAATATTGTCCGAGATGACTCATTTTCGATAGGCTTCTGATTTACGTGAAGATAAATAGATGTAACAAGTTTGGTTGCCATGCATGAAACGGTTCTTTAGATATCGCGGTAACGGACGGACGGACGTACGGACGTACAGACGTACGGACGTACGGACGTACAGACGTACGGACGTACGGACGTACGTACGGACAGCCGTACATGATGACGACAATACCCCTAGGCCAAATTTGGCCGAGGGGTAATATTTCCACCAACTCATGTAGTGTAGTAATGTATGTCAACATTCAGTTAAAACCAGACCCGACATTTGTAGTTACTATATAAACTACAAATTAGAAATAAAAATAAGCAAACTGAATTCAAAATATTATACAATATCTACCCATGTACATTATATATAGTGACATAAAATTTAGATTAAAGGTTCTTCACGGTGCTCGGTGTGGAGGGTACTGTAGAGCAGGCTTTGTTAAATTGTCCACAAACAGTTATGTGTGTTATACACATGTTTTCTGCATGAGTTTGCGTAACAATATGTAGGTCAGCAGGTTCATTTTTTTATTTTTGACACCCAAATATTGTTGTCTCTACGTGGACATTAGGGTCATTGTAAAATCGTAGTCAGTTTGATAATTAATTGCCCACTGGTTTGTCCTGGAAATAACTGTATAACGGTGGGAGGATAATACAGCAAGCGGACTAATACATCCAACGGACTACATGTTCTTATACACCGATACAAAAAGGACTTGCCTGCTTCATTGGTTACTCCCAAACTTCCCACAGCGATCGCAAATACGCCAGCTATCAGCCCAGTGAGCAGGTTGTAGTCCCGTGATTCGATAAGATAAACTTCCGCGTTGCGAAATTAAAGCATTTGAACATATACATCAATTATACTTTCATACACAGGTCGCAGTATTCGCGAAAGTACTTCCTGGTAAGTTTATACGTTGTCGTAGTTAGATAATAAATGTAGTAACATATACGAATGCTATGATTGTTAATCTGTGCTACTCTTTTTTATTATATATATTTCCATTGTATTGTATATTCCATCGAGGTGGATGACTTGTCATAGCATGATTTATCATCGGGTTCCTTTAATTCACGAACACACGAGACTAGTATCGGTACCTGGTAAAACATTCCACAAATAGTACCGGTACATTAAATGATTGTGGATGTACTTACAGTATCATGTTACTGCAATGAAAGGCATTGTATTCTAGCTACGTAATACAGTGAAAACGAAACTGAAAGTAATACAAATTGGTATTTCTGGAGAGGTGTCTACTTGAAATCAGAGATCACGTGATATTGACATTGTATTCGTTTCGCCCTACTCTTTTTATACAACTATTTCACACATTTGCACATGACAAGAACACAGGCTGAAAAGTTACCTAGTTATTCCCAACGTTCCGAGTTCATGAGAACACTCATCGTCGTGTGATTGTAGACTGAGCAACAACGCGAAGCAATGGGAATGATTTGGAATTTACCTTTAGGAGTGTGTTGTTTCACGATACTAGGTGAGCACAAAATTGGCCTACATTTGACCTTCTAATTTGGCAGCAGTGGCAAGAATGACATTGCACAAAATCGAAAACGTGGTATTTTTACAAATAATATATTTGTCATTGATGAAACTAGCACGTATATTCTTTTTTTTTTGCTGTATGAGGACCAGATGTCCCTGTAATTCAACGAATTAGTTAACTGATTACTCCAGAAAAATATATTGAATAGAGCACTCCATAGTATATATGGATCTAGTTCTAGCTACAATATTACATATAATACAGTACATATTACTTAATGCTATATTGTCGTCGTCAGCGTCGTCTGTCCATCATCAACATCGCTTAAAGGACTAGAATCAGGTTATCCGGCCCCAATACAACACTTGGGCGAGAATCCCATGGGAGGCGACCAACCTTGACCTATTTTAATAGGTCATTTGAATCTTAAATATAAATTTGATGCTATTAGCATGATCTCTCTTGTCTGTTTATAGCTATAGCATATGGGAGTTTACACAAATTGTATGATATAAGAGTAGATTATTGTGTTATAAGGTGATAGGATTATAGCCAAGCTTTCCAAATTTATACCATAAATGCAGCTAGTAAGCCTATCATTTGATAACTGGCATTGCCCTACCTTTCACAGTATCTACATGTATTACACTTGTGTCATACCTATGGACTTTCCATATGTGCACCACCCTTGAATCTACTATGGAACAGAGCCAAAGAGTGATATTGGCCTAGTTTTCAACCTAGTTTAACGGCACACTTGTATCGATGAATGGACTAGGACCGAAGATTAATTTTAATTTTAACCAAAAGGGCTTCTGAATTCCAACAGTCGAGGGGATCTGGGGTCAATGGGCTATTTTTATGGATTTATCATGTCATCAACTGATTGACAAGCACATTGGATCCCCGAGATTTCCATACCCGACATCTGCCTTAACTCCCGCCAAGATCAACTGATTTTACTGCAAAAAAGTGGGATTCTTGAGTAGGCATAACGACCCTCGATATATCATCATATCATCTCAGAGATTTTTTGTCTACATCTGTGTACAGTTAAGTACAGCTAATAAACCCTGGCACAGATAAAGTGAGTTTGTGTAAGACTCAAAATCTACGTCCTACTACAGACATTCAAACAGGAAGTTTTTTTTTATTTCTGTTCACTGAAACGGGAAGTACATGTTTTAGCAGAGGGGTTAATAAAGCATCCATCATCATAAATGAAATAAAAACAGAACAAGCCACCGCTCACCAGCAACGCAATTCAATTAGAGTGTAGGATTCGACATACAGGAGAAAACTTGTAACCTCTCTACCAACAAGATGATTGGAGAATATCTGGGTGTGACGATATGACAACATAACCATGCATTGTCTATCTTGTACTTCAGATTCGATCAGCCATTGTCAGTTTGCGCTGTAAGAGTGTCCATCGAAAAAAGTCCTTTTTCGCAGAAAATTCACACTACATTTTTCCGTGGATCATGCTGTTTTTCCTTTTCGTTTCTTATCATCTCAGGGAACACACCAATAACAACAGATGTGTTTTAAGGGTGAATTCCTTTTCAACAATATTAATATTAATACTTAATTTTATAGTCATAAGTGACGATTTTTTTCTGATTCCGTCACGGATTACATTGAAGTGTGATGACTCAATCACTCTTTTCTCACGAGGAAAAAGGTGTTATCATCCTTGGTACATATTAGAATGATCAGTTCGAAAAAGAGCAGCAAAAAAAAAAAAATAGACAAACACAACTAGTCAAACGGAGGACTTTTCCTGGGATTCCGTCGCGGATAATTCAAAAGCTTATATATCTGCAATATTTCGGAGGATATACTTTATTTTAAACTTGACAGGACACATTTTCAATAACGACCTCTTCAAATTTTTAAAGTACCTTCCAAATCCAATGTTGGATTGCTTCCAAACCGTGATTCCGTCACGTAGAATTTATCTTTATCACTATTGGAACTAACACATGTACAAACCAAAAACCTAATCCGTCAACAATGAAGCCTGTCTAATAGTTCCATCTCTCATCATGCATGGCAATGTGCGTTCTCGATAGAAAAGTTTTACGAATTGATACTCAGAGTAGTTTAATTTTTATTTTTTTCTAGCAGTGATATCATCATCCGTATTGCAAGACTCTGTAGTGGTCAACATGGAAGGTGAGTATTAAGTGACTATTTTCCTGGTGTCTGTCGTGACCGTTGTGTGTGGGTCATTATACCATTTGGATTACAACGGTCATAGTGAAGTTGGTTCTTACCATTTGGTCATAAATGAGCTTATCGAAATGTCGAGATTTGTTCCCCGAGATCAGGAAGTATTTCATTAATAGGCCTATATATTTGCAAACATGAGTTCCGGTATCCTTCATAATGGCATAGTGCTTCTGGACTTTCTCTCTAGACTGGAACTAGCATCATCATATTGATGTCCGTGTAGGGGATGGGTAATAGCACATTACATACTGAGGTGTTCATTGCCGTTGACCGAGGAAGGGCAACAAATATGTTTACCTATGACCCGATCACCCCCAAATAGGTTACGATCGTCAGCTATAGCATGCCGCCTTTGTTGAGAGTGTCGTGAATCAAATTTTCAGCTATTACACTAAAATAGGCGTACTTCGAAACCAAAACAAGAACAAAAACAACGGACTTCGATTGTAAGATTCATCACATCATCTCGAGTAAAGAGACCATAGAAATCCATCAGTGTCATAACTTCTTGTTTTTCCACACGTGGATATTCGAACAATTATTCAACCTGGAAATACCACACGTGCAAATTATTTACCACGTGTGGAAAATATTCACCAATGATAGAACTGGAAATATCACAAGTGGAAATTATTCAACACGTGTGAAAAATATCCACCAATGATAAAACTGTGCATACCACGTGTGGAAATTATTTACCACACGTGGTATTTACCATCCAAGCATTAAACTCGGAAATACGACGCGTGGTAAATAATTTCCACACGTGGTTTTTCACTGGGTTTTCCACACGTGGTAATTCTCTTTTCCACGCGCGGTAATTCTATTTTCGAATTCTACCAATTAAAACAATCGTTACAGAAAGCAGATTTACGCACTGTATGATGTCAAGGAGAACCATGACCCACACAGTCACACCTCTGACTTAGCATGCCTACAAAGTTTCAGAATTCAATGCTGTCAAAACCGCAGTACTTGATTATACAAATGGTGCATTTGATAAAAAATAATACTGCCTCTCATTTCTGAAGCTTGTTTGGGAAGCCTGCAAAGTCACCGCAAACTTTCGATTTCCGTCATTTTGGAGGAACCTTCCTTTGTGAAGCTCTCATTCATTGGCTGGATAAAACAAAATTTCGAAGTGTGGATAACTGGGACATTAGTTTGGGAAACTAGTTACCACGCGTCGTATTTCCGAATTCAATGATTGGATGATAAATACCACTCGTGGTAACTAATTTCCACACGTGGTATTTCCAGTTCTATCATTGGTGGATATTTTCTACACTTGTAATAAATTTCCACGTGTGGTATTTCCAGGTTGAATAATTGGTCGAAATATTCACACGTGGTAATTACCATTCAAACCATTGGTTTCCACGTATGGAAAACAGAATTACCACGCGTGAAAAATAGAATTACCACGTGTGGGAAAGCAGAAGTTATGACACTGATGGCTTTCCATAAGAGACTGTCCCGGGCTGAAATCGACCCGCCAGTAGTAGCGTAAACACATTTCGAGTGGACTTTCACCCGGATGTAGAGGTCATTTGTGGAGGGAACGCGGAGGAAAGGTCAAGTGCAGTATAGTTCCGGCAGAATCACCAAAAGCTACCTCCAGCACAGGAGAGTTCCAATTGTTGGAGGGGATGTATTCAGGATGTATTCATCCGCGGTGATGCGGTCTGGCCGCGGTTTTGGCGGTGATTCGGTCTCGGGAAAAAGCTTCCGCGGAGAAAAAGTAGTCCCTAGATAAAATGGTCCGATTGGGTCGAGTGAGGTATCAAAGTGAAGCTTATGTGAAGGACATCTTGGAAAATGGCGGCCTGTGTGGGGTGGTCAAAATGGCGGCGTGTGGGGTGGTCAAAATGGCGGCGTGTGGGGTGGTCAAAATGGCGGCGTGGTGGGGTGGTCAAAATGGCGGCGTGTGGGGTGGTCAAAATGGCGGCTTTGGCGGCCATCTTGGAAAATGGCGGCTTTGGCGGCCATCTTGGAAAATGGCGGCTTTGGCGGCCATCTTGGAAAATGGCCGTGTTTTAAACCCCCACTGGGGTTTTCCATGACGATCACGTGATCAAGGCATGTCCTGACTTGTTCTGGGTTGTACAGTTCTGCCATGCGGAGGATGGGTACTAGTATTTCGCTGACGTCCTAGTAATATACATAATCTATAGGTGTTGTACCATGTTAATAGCATCAGTCTAGCATCCGTGCCACCCTAGGGTCGAGTGTTTATTGTCCCGTGTATCTCCGCAAAACATCAACAAACAAAATGGCGGCTCCAGGATGGTGTGGGGACGCCCTTTCCACATCACGGCGTCGATCCTAACCATAGCGCCATCTGCACACACTGACGCAAGGGAGACAACTCGTGTGACCCAAGGGTATGGAAATAGCCGTTTTGGAGCTAGGGGAGCCAACAATGGTCCAATGGAGTCATATGAGGTATCAAAGTGAAGCATTCGTGCAGGGGCATCTAATGGGCTGGGTGTGGGGTTGAACTATCGGCAATCTGCGCATGCGCGGTGGCCCAAGGGTATGAAAATAGACGTTTTGGAGCTAGGGGAGCCCCTAATGGTCCAATGGGGTCGAGTGAGGTATCAAAGTGAAGCATTCGTGAAGGGGCATCTGATGGGCTGGATGTGGGGTTGAACTATCGGCATTCTGCGCATGCGCGGTGGCCCAAGGGTATGAAAATAGCCGTGTTGGAGCTAGGGGAGCCACTAATGGACCGATGGGGTCGAGTGAGGTATCAAAGTGAAGCATTCGTGAAGGGGCATCTGATGGACTGGGTGTGGGGTTGAATTAGGGTCATTATGCGCATGCGCGGTGGCCCAAGGGTATGAAAATAGACGTGTTGGAGCTAGGGGAGCCACTAATAGTCCAATGGGGTCATATGAGGTATCAATGTGAAGCCTAGGTGAAGGGGCATCTGATGGGCTGGGTGTGGGGTTGAAATATCGGCATTCTGCGCATGCGCGGTGGCCCAAGGGTATGAAAATAGACGTTTTGGAGCTAGGGGAGCCCGTAATGGGCCGATGGAGTTGTATGAGGTATCAATGTGAAGCATTCGTGAAGGAACATCAGATGGGCTGGGTGTGGGGTTGAACTATCGGCATTCTGCGCATGCGCGGTGGCCCAAGGGTATGGAAATAGACGTTTTGGAGCTAGGGGAGCCACTAATAGTCCAATGGGGACATATGAGGTATCCATGTGAAGCCTATGTGAAGGGGCATCTGATGGGGTGGGTGCATGTAAATTTTTTCCTGAAAAAAAAAAAAACGGAACACGGACTTTATCGAAAAATGCCAGAAAATACCTATATGGGGTATGGGGGGTATATAGGTCGCCGGGCTTAACGGGGCTTGCCTATCAATAGAGTTATCTCCCCCTAGTTCCAGGGTGGGTGTATGTAAAATTTTTCCTGAAAAAATACGGAACACGGACTTTATTCTAAATTACGTGAAAATGCCTATATGGGGTATGGGGGGTATAGGACCATCCTGGGAAACCTACTTCTCCACATTTGCGGTATGGTTGCTTGGATTTGTTTTCTTAGTCTCGTCAAACCAAACATGATAGGAAGTGTCCCGGAGCGAATCGGTGAAATTTTTGAAAAAGTACGATATAGCCCCATATAGTCCCATACTGGGGGTATAGGATCAATGTTTGTCCCCCTGGGAAACGTGCTTCTATACATTTGCGGTAGGGTTGTTTGGATTTGTTTTTCACGTCTCGTCATTTAGAACATGATAGGAAGTGTCCCGGCACGAATCGGTGAAATTTTTGAAAAAGTACGATATAGCCCCATATAGTCCCATACTGAGGGTATAGGATCAATGTTTGCCCCCCTGGGAAATCTACTTCTATACATTTGCGGTAGGGTTGTTTGGATTTGTTTTTCACGTCTCGTCATTTAGAACACGATAGGAAGTGTCCCGGAGCGAATCGGTGAATTTTTTGAAAAAAGTCACCGAGGCCTGGGTAGGCCCATAGGCCTATGCTGCATGGCTATGGGTGTATAGGGCCATACGGGGTGGACATGTTGGAGTCTAGGTGAGTCCCTAATGGTCCAATGGGGTCGAGTGAGGTCTTATTTTGAAGCTCTCGTGGAGGAGCACTTGACTACAGTAATGGTTCGTCCGTGTTCAATAGTCTGCGCATGCGCAGCCTGGCCCGTATTATAGTAAGTAGGCATTTTGGGAGTATGTGGGTGTGTGTTTGGGTTAGAGATGGGCTATTCACGGTTCGAATGGGTCGTGTGAGGTATCAATGTGAAGCTTGTGTGGGGTAGAGTCAGAATGGCGTGTTTTTAAATGCATGTCGCGTCAATATGCGCATGCGCAGTCTAGCCGTAGTAGAGAAATCAGGCATTTTGGGGGGTATGTGGGTGTGTGTTT
>JAVTVY010043458.1:0-21354 GCA_036873755.1 Hanleya hanleyi | reverse complement strand
AGGTCTGCTGCATTTTTTGTTAGATATAGATCCAAATGTGATGCGCCGTTAGGGCTATCTTTAGTTTCCTTCAAATCCAGTGTATGTATCTTTCAATGCGTCATATATATATTGCGATTATCCAAGCCGAGAAGATCGTATATATAGCGTGAATGAGAAGGAACGGGCTTCGAAATGGTCGATTTTTGAAAGCGTCTGCAAATAGTCGCATTCATAGGAGAACAGATTTAACTCAACCAAAAGGGGTGCATCAATGATATCCCTTGTATGTAGTAGAGTTTAAAAATAATTTAAGTTAAAACATGCTTCATGGCTTCTGACATTATACTCCAAATCGATTCTTGCCACATTAATGCAATTCTCGACAATACTATTTGGATTAACAAGAGGCTTCCAACACTCGTTCACTTTGATGCAGATTTGGGGACTTTAATAGATGAAAACATTTTAAATAATCAGACAGATCTGAGTCGGATTGATGTTTGAGAATTATTATGGATTAAGAATACTGACCAGCGATACGGATTTTATATGTTTGGAACATCATGAAGTCTTGTCGGCATCATTGAAAACTGTTGACCGCTTCTCTCTTGCAGGAAACTAGCCTATGTTTATGTATACTATGATTGTCTTTTTGAATTTGGTGCTAATACTGTTATATGGAATATGGAATAGGCCTTTGGATTATGGACGCGAATATTCTTTAATGGACGACGGCTGAATTATGGATGACAGACTACACGCTTGTAATTCCATATCCCTCGGCCAGATCTTGTCAATATATGTTTTTCTAGAATTTCTGGCTTCGCTGTATATGTGCCAGTGGTATGTGTATTCATGGCGAATGTTGTAACTGTTATTGGCTGAACGTCGCTAGCAGAGGAGGTTGTATCGCGATAGCTTATGAACTATGCACTCTTCCATTTTAACCGATCTGACATAGATCTTCCAGCAGTTGAAAGTATCTTCATTAGCGACTGATCACTGAAGCTCAAACTTGCTTCTTCTCGGGTGACTTGATGTACTCAGAAGTGATAGTGTTCTACCTGTGTCTTACAACAGTTTCCAAGACATCCCGGTGATTTGATTAAGTTTGTTTTTGGTTGCTCCAATAGTAGAAGGATGAGATATATGTTAACGTGAGAAAATCATAACTTAATGCCAGACATTACAAATTAAGGTGCTGATTCATTCAAGGGAAATAAGGATATTAGTATTGCTCCAAGATGTATCGCCCCTGACATGTTTCGCTTATATATGTTGAATCACATCGAGATTCTAACAACAGCTGTAACTGATTGTCATTTATGAACAGACGGCTATATCATATGAAATGTTGTACTTCTGGCAGACTGGTGGAAAGTTTTCCGCAGAGCTCGCTTTGCTGCTGTCAGCGGAACGTTCTTTTTGTATCAAGTATTGAGCTAATTTGAACTCTAAACAATGCCACTAAAGGTTGATGTTCAAACGGATGAATAACTGATCTAATGTGATAAAATAATGATAACCCTTTATGACTGTTTGTCTCGAAAATTCAATATAGGCCTGAATACGAATCAATATAAACATAAATACGTCATGTACATGTATTCGGGTATGTATAAAAGCGCATTTACACTATGAGTCAGAGTTTGGTCTGAATCGCTCTCCATTACCATTGTTGGCTCATCGGTCCATTAGTTGGATTATATCGTCTTTTCCTTGACTTATTATCTATCTACTTAAAATCGGTAGCTCAGTTACTTAGGTTGGTATTTGAAACACCATTAAAATATTAATCCCCCAGATAAACTGGAGATATTACAAGTCACCCATAGCCGTATGTCGGTCCGAATGAGCCGAAATCCCGATAAGCTTCTCGGTCATCCGCGCCTCGACGTTGGAAGTTATTGGTCGCTCATAATCCTGTCCTGCGAAATTTTGCTAATCCTGACATGGACACCACGGCGATTTCTACAGCCAGGAAGATCAAATTACATCTTATCGATGTGTCCAACCGATAGCTGAATTTTCTCCCTCTGGTTGGGTTGACATGGCTGAAGAAGAATTTCCTAGCCGATAGAAGCCACAATCAACCGTTCTATTGTATTTTACTGATACAGGTAACTGGAGGACTCAGGTCTCGCATCCACGATGCACTGCGCATGTATAAGGCACCGTTTCCAATTATCGTTCGCGAATGAATCGTTTATTTCGTCAAATTTTCTCGAGGTCTTTTCTCGATTTTCTCGATTTTCCAAGGCGCGAGGGAATGGGTTTTTTTCTTCAAAATAAACGATTCATTCGCGATCGCTGTTCGAATGGGTTTTTTTCTGTTGGCAATCGTTTTTCAATCGAGAAAATATTCTCGAATAAAAAGCGATATCGCGATTCAATGGTTTTTTAATCGAGAAAAAATGAGCGATTGAAAAAAAACGATTGAGGATTATAGCCGAAAGTAGTACGGCAAGGTTCAGCCTGACTGACCCGCATACACGTTCGAGTTTCTATATCATAAACACTTCAATCAGACTATAAAGTTCGATCATTTTTACTTCTTCCTTTTCCATTTTCTTTGCCTTGTGTAAAACTATAGCGTGTTTCAGTTCAGTTGGCGGTTATATAGATACGATGGGGGATATTGAAAGAAATTGAAAAAAATATATACATATACATAGGAATAACGGTGAACGATATATACATATACTTATAACTTCATATTTACATATATTTTGTACGGGACACAGGCTCGGATATATGGTGAGATTGAGTCATTTGCACTTGCAATTTCGTCTATTATTTTGAGTATTTCTGTGTTTTAAAGCTGGCTCCGTGAACGCTTTTGGCATCTGTGCGTGCTGAAATTTTGAGTTGATTCGTCCGATTTTCACTGTTCGCGTAGTTTTTGTCGGGTTTACCAAGGGTAAACCCTACATTAGTATCACTTTTCAGTTTTTCTTTTTTCTTCTGCACATGTGTAGTTTTGATCTCCTGCCCGGAGACTGTTCTCATTTGATGCCCCTTACAGCATTCACAACAGGCCTCGCACAAGCCGTGCAATTCCAGGCGCTAAGAGTAATGGAATTTCGTTGAAAGGACATGGAAAGTCAGAGGAAATATATGTACAGAGTCCGGGAAAATGAGTGGAAAAAGCTAAGTTATTCTCTGAAGTTCAGCGAAATTTATTGCGGAATAAAAATACAAACAGCCGTGAAACGTGTTTGCTGGTGACCCTTCGCCAGATTGGAACGAGGTCAGACAGCTCATTTACATATTTCGTGTAGTCCATTGGTTGAACTAAACTCGTGACTGTTTCCCGCTGAATTAATATTCATATTCTGTGACGTGTATTGGTCGAGGTCATAATGTCGACAGCTGATTGGCGCACGCTCTTGACATCTGTACTAATTTACGTATCAGAACAGTCGCCATTTGAACTGGTCAAATTGCAGTCGCCATTGTTCGTTGGTTTGGAATTTAGCTTTGGGCTAATTTTGCCGATGCCGGGAAAATGCAAATTTAGTGAACATTGACTGAGACTGGATGATTATAACTGTGGTTGTCCTGTCACGGTGAGAGGACAGCAACGTACACGGTGTGTCAAACAAATGTGGATCTGTCCAATATCGGCGATGGTCCTTTACGGAGCCATACAAAAATTACAGGATACACAAACTTTACACACATATTCTTGAGGTTGTTCTATAACTATATGGCACTTTATGAATTATTATTACGAATATGAATTTTAATATTTTTGAACATTTTTCAATCTTTGGTAAGCTACCTTACAACAAAAGTTATGATTCATATATAGTGCAAGATCACAAAGATGATCTTCACTTTAGATAGGGAATCGTCCTCAATGCGTTTTTTGATACACACAGCTGGTGGGGCTAATTTTTGTCTAAAAAGCACCAAATTGACCATTTGAATAGATAAAGATAAAGAATAATCAAGACCTACAGACAAACACAACCAGACTTACAGTGGTTCAAACCTGCCGTATTTTGCACTTTTCCATGCATATACAGTCGACATTTTCTCTCCAAAATTCTCGTTGCAAAATTATGACACCTTTAACTAAAATCATATTTAGACTTATTTGTTGATCAAAATAGCTAAAATTGGTTTTGGTTAAAGGTGTCCTATTTTTGTAACAAGAGAAAATCCGCACCGAAAAGTGCCTAAAAATACGAAAATAAGCCAACTTACCAACTTTAGTGAGCCATAAATTCGTGTTCGTGCATCTGCAGTCCTTCATTATTTCGGGGCTTATAATTCAGCATGAAGGCTGTACAAAATGGTCCATTTCATATCCCTTTGATAAAAGTGAAAGTTTGGCCCTTCAAACCGAACAGCTTGAGGACGATTCCCTATGTCAAGCGAACACCACCATTCTTCCCAAATATGGGACTAATAAACTCCTCTGATGCAAGTAAACCCGACATCAGTACTTTAAGTACTTTGATTTGTCCTAAGATCACCATTTTCCTTGTGTAGATAGATGGCGCTGTATTGAATATAACATTGTCATACGGGGCTTTTGATTCTTCGAAAGCACTTAATTATTAATATATAGTGCGGGCTATTTGTAAAACTTTTCACAACTGTCATTATTTTTTTGCTTGTTTGTTTGGTTGTGTGAATTAATCTTTTCTGGAGCTCCCTGGGTGGGAGTTTTTGTGTGGCTCCCTAAGTGGGAGTCTATAAGTGCAAAACCCCACAGTTGCCTGGCTTGTGGGATATTTGACGGTAGATGAATATGTATATTTTCAATAAATTATGAAAATTAATAAACGCAAAGGGAAAATATATATATAAAAGAAATGATTCAAAGAAAATAATGATATTGATTATTTTTCACAATTTGATGAAAATACACGTATTCATTCACCATCAAATATCCCACAAGCCTGGTAATTGCAGTATGGACAACACTGAAAGTGGGCTGAACGCGGTTTGCTTGGCAAGATGATCAAGGTCTCGCCTTTGGCTAAAAAGGAAACTTTGACGATGCGAAGAAAGGCTTGTTTCAAAAGGCCTGTATAATTCAGGTCACGTGACTTGGTTGCTGAAGAATCAAACAACGCTCCTCGCCCTGTATGATACTATATGTAAAATGACTGCATTAATATAAAATATGAATATAAAACGTCTTTCTCTGTGCGACAGGTTTTCAAATCCCACATTTAAATCTTTAATTTTGCGAGAAAAAAAACGAAATCTTTAACCGATGATCGTACTTTTTTTCTCTCCTGCCAGCTTGGTTAATCCAGTATGGTTAATCCAGTATGAGATGAAATTATGTAATATTCAGGTGGTTTCTGGCTTGAGCTTCCCTTTGGAATCATTCGTAGTTCATTTATCAAAATGTAAAATTAAAATAAAAAAGTATTGTACATATACGAATCCAACCGTTATATGCGATTCAATCACCATTGTGATATGTATTTGATATAAATATGAAATCACCTCCGCGAATATTCTTATAATCAATAAAATTAACTTTATGGTGATTTTTCGAACTTATTCACATCTTAATAGTTTAAAAACTGTACCAAAACATGAATGGATACCCTTTCCTAATATATGTTTTACTATAACAAAATATACATATTTAATTACACTATTTTTCACCTTAATTAACCAAGAAATTCTCGGCTGGAGGGCTAAGCTGTTCTGGGTTATCGCCATGCGCCCATTCACACCTCTACCAAGTCCGTGCCATAATCATTCTGATAATGCAATCAACGACGAACTCAAATCCACTTATGAACTATACCCGGTATTTACAAAAACAAGATATTGTGACTATCATCATGTATTGTTTATACCAAGTTGCGTGAATATTTGAGGAAATTATCGGATGTATGAAGGGAATGACTGAACATTAACACATTGTCGACTCACACGATTATTAAATAAACATGTAATTTTGTCATTTACGCTTCGCCAGAGTAAATCTGAGCGCGGACGTCACAGGAAGCAAGGTACAGGTATGTGTATAGATATTTCCAGCATACGCCCTACTTCGGCTTGTAGGAGACTATAGATCGTGAATCATATATATTATCCGGTTATCTTACGCATTTATACAGTATAGTATAGTAATATAGGTTTTCCATCGACAAATCCGCAACCAACATTAAATGTAGTTCCCAGTTCGTGGATAGAGCGGCGTACGACGGCGACACGGTCTATGTGTCAGATATCCCTCCGCCTCGCGATTCTCTCGCACCTTGAAAAACCCCGAATCCCTCGCGATTGAAGATTCGCGACCAAGAACGGATCGCGCATGGGTAAACGATTCAAAAACGATATCGCGAGAGAATGGGGTTTTTTTCAGAAAAGGTTCAATCGTTTTTTCTCATTTTTTTTCTCGACATTCTCGCGACTGATTCACGAATGATCGTTTTTCAATCAGGAAAATTGAAGAAAAATCGCGACTGAAGAAAAAACGAATAATGGAAACGATCCCTAACAGTATACAAGCTACACAACTGACCCACCTTTAAATATTCACTTGTCTTCTGCTGTATTTTGTTAAGTTTGCTTTCTCTTATTAAAGTTATCGTAAACCCTCAAGTAAAGTTTCCATCAAACGAAAGACCATTGCGAACAGTGTCGGAAAATATTTAGTTTGATTTTTTACGATTTTATTACACAGAGTAAACTGCAATTAAAGCATGGTATTCTATGGTGGTCTGTTGCAATCATATTTAGGTCCAATGACGTCGCATTGCCTTAATACATATATTTCAAACTTTGTACGCACTTTCCAGTGCTTGATGCAAGCTTAAGGTATGTATACTCTGAGTTTCAACACAGACTGGGCTGATGATTGTCCATAGTATCGCTGCATGTATGACAATGCATAATGTATGTATGGCTATAACCCTGACGGTGGAAGATTGAACTCTGTGGTCAACTTTTCTCCGGACATTCCCGGAGATGACCGGGTCTTACCTTAAGATTACCGGACATTCCCGACGATTCCCAGTGAATCAAACTGGGGATTAGTATTGACTGGGAAATCACATGGACGGGGATTTATCCACATATATAGTCATCCGTGACGTCATATAAACACGTGACCATAAGTGACGTCATCCCCGGAAGTGACCTTTGACACGGATGTGACGCCACATGATGTTACTTCAGGATGTTACTTCATTGGATTGATTTTTGTGCCTTTGTGTATCATATTTGTCGTAACGATAAATGTCATCCGGAGAACACTGGTCAGTCAAGCGGATCAGGCGAATGGAATATTTCAACTACACAACTGACACCCCTGTTTAAATATTCACTTGTCTTCTGCTGTATTTCGTTGAGTTTGCTTTCTCTTATTAACAGAAGATAACTGTGTATTTTATATGAGGAAAATGCCGTTAATACAGTCGCACAAATCGAACTTTGTTTTGGAACAACAAAATAATCATTTGGGATATTTCATATATTTAATTAAAGTGGCTAGATTACTGCACTAATGCAGAAATTTGGTAATGAAAATATGAGTAATATTTTTACAAAAGTCCCATGCACCGGGTATATATAATAGGTGTATAATAATTTCTTTATTTCATTCATTACAATGTAACATTGTCCTGGTTTCCTGTTAATAAAATACACTACAGAGAGACTACATGGTCTCGTTAGAATGGCCATTCCACGGTGACCAAGAATATATTTTTTCTGAAATCGCATCAAAAACATAACGCCGATATATCGTCGGTCGTTGACACATCTGAGTTAAAACAGGCGACTCCTGTCTTATTGTTTTTTTATTTTCTTGTGTAATTCCGCAAATCATCGACCCTTCTCCCTCACACAGCCACTATATTTCGTTCTCTGTTTGACTCAAACATACACTATCTACGTCCAGGTCAAGACAGTGCACCGAGGACCCTTCGTGGAGACGAAGTCAGTGTTGACAAGTGCATATGGCAAATCTCTTATCTATATTAACTGTTACCACACTTTTACCGGAAACTACATAGTAAACGGAGACTAGAGTTCATGGCATCAGTACACAATTAATCACTTCCGGGTCGGTGCCCACGATCTACATTGTTTAGAAATTTGAGAGCAGATCTTTATGGATTTTATGAGCTGCGATTTTTCAGCATTTCTGATACATTTGATATTTCAACTTCAAACTGTACTTCCTGGTGTTGATTTGGGCCACTTTGAAAAAAGCATGGTGGATGAAGACATGATCAGTGAAGGGTGAGAAGGCTCCCTGTTTACAAATCGAATGACATTCTGTAGCACCAATCAGCTGTCAGTGGCGGTAATTTGAAATTTCCATGGTCAACATCTGTCAAGACTTCCACTGGTAATGTCCCACAAGGTAAATATTGACATGCCAGGTGGATTTATGCATTGTGAATTTTCTGGATTTTTGCCGATTTTTAACGCTAATACATAACAAGTAACAGAATTAATTGTGTACTGATGCCTGTCACACGACATTTTCACATTTGACCAGAGAACTTTAAATCGTCACTGTGGCTACAGTTTTTACTAGATCAGCCCAATTTTTTCCATGATGACTCCTGAACTAAGTTCAAATATTAGGGTTGTTTCAAATTTATGTTATTAAATTATTAATAAAATAAAATAAAAATTTTTAATTAATTTTAATAATTTTTTTAATTATTAAAATTATTTTTTTTCTTGCTAAATGTGGTTGAAATAAATATCATACTGATAATGCTGGGTAACATCTCTTGTATTATGCCATTTCTGCGACAAAATTGAGACCTTTTGGAGCAAATATAGGCAAAAAATGACTGATTTGTCAGTACTAGGGCCAAATAGTCAATGCCAAATATGACGAGGTTCATTTAACACAGCTGGTAATTATGAGCAAATGAACTTTCAAGATACAATAAAATGTAAATGGAAGAAAGGAAATTCACATAGATACAATTACATGCTTTTTTTCAAAATCGCGACCTCAGTTCAAATCTTCAATGCTTCAAATCATTTATGCATTAATTCACTTTATATCAGTCTAAAACCACATGAAATTAATACTAATTATATCACCTGTAAAAACTCAGATGTTTGTTCCACACACAAAGAATTTCCAAAATGCCTTTTGCATTTGTAACTTTAATGAGACAAATAAAATCTGATTAACTGAGTCAACAGTTAATCTGACTGTTGAGGGTTTCTCATTGTTGTGTGTTTATTGTCAGTCACATTTGCATCATAGCAAATACTTTCTCTTCATTCCATTTCCACTATCTCCAGGACTATAAGTATGTAATTCTCTTTCATATTCATATCAGAGATCTTGTAGGTAGCAAGAAACATGGATTACAGGCACCAAATATTAGCAAGCCCCATACAACCCTCTCCCCCCCCCCTCCCACACACACACACACATCAACTCTGGGAATTTCGCACAGTGTGACTCAGAGGTATGCCTCCAACTCTGTTGGAAGATAGGCCTTTCTCACTGTAAGTTGCCACTTTAATCTTTCACCAAACGGTTAACAGTTTAAGTTAGGCAACTTCCAGCTGTCCTCATCTTTCATGGTTGTTAATGTAGCAGAGATCAGCAAATGACCATCAGATATGTTGTCATTGAATTTTATTCCTTTTTTTCTTCTATGTTGTGTTTTGACAAGTGTTGCCTGTTTGCAGACATTGCATTCATGGACTTGAAATCTGACACAGAATATATTCCTCAATGTTATTTAGGAGTTTTCTCAGTAATAATAACTGTTTACAAGTAATATGTGCATCTTTCTAATTACTGCCAGCAAGATCTTGATGAGATGTAGATCCATCCAATTGAACTGACATATATTCTCTATATGGGAGTTGTGTATACCATAAACACCTCTGTGTTATATTTTGGTATGTGTTGTGTACACATTTGTGTATCTTGCTGTCACTTATTACAGGATTAAACATGTCTTTGATCTTTGTATCAACATCAAATTTAAATCCCATTTGATAGATTACTGGGATGACCCACTGATTACATGGAGAAGTTAACCACTGCCATGAAGGAAATTTTTACCAAATGTAGCCTAAATGAGCAGGTTGAAAACAAATTATGTTTTGACACATTTTGAATTTAAGTTTTCTTTATTTTTAAACTTTAATTTGAATAATTTCATAAAAAAATGAATTAAAATAATAAAAAAATAATTAAAAATAGTGTTTAACATATCTAGTTAATGCTTTATACTTCTTTTTATAGGCAGAAGGATTGTCGACTTGGTGCTTTTTACCAGATGGAAAAATATGTACAGGTTAGTGAGATATTGTACTTTTTACTTGTACCTCAGTCTTAAGTCATATGGGGCAAACTGAGGGGAAATTATAAAGGGGGTACCCTTGGTATATAGGCTGTAAAATCTCTATCTGTGCATAGTTTTATCTGTGCCTTCCCAAGAATGTTTGGGGATGGATATGGTTTGTTCAGATGAGAGCATTCCTTATTTTAACAATGGTTCCATTCCTGACAGGCATCAGTACACAATTAATCACTTCCGGGTCGGTGCCCACGATCTACATTGTTTAGAAATTTGAGAGCAGATCTTTATGGATTTTATGAGCTGCGATTTTTCAGCATTTCTGATACATTTGATATTTCAACTTGCAGATGAGTCTTCAAACTGTACTTCCTGGTGTTGATTTGGGCCACTTTGAAAAAAGCATGGTGGATGAAGACATGATCAGTGAAGGGTGAGAAGGCTCCCTGTTTACAAATCGAATGACATTCTGTAGCACCAATCAGCTGTCAGTGGCGGTAATTTGAAATTTCCATGGTCAACATCTGTCAAGACTTCCACTGGTAATGTCCCACAAGGTAAATATTGACATGCCAGGTGGATTTATGCATTGTGAATTTTCTGGATTTTTGCCGATTTTTAACGCTAATACATAGCAAGTAACAGAATTAATTGTGTACTGATGCCTCATAGTTGATCGTTACGCACTGGACATATTTTGATAAACTAACGGGCGGAGCTACGCCCCCCCCCCCCCGAAAACTACAAAATTACAACACATATAAGGGAAGTGGGAAGAGGTGCCGACATACTGACTGCGTCACATGACTTCACAGAATAGTCCTCTGGTTAACCTATTCTAAAGCACATACCAAGAATCTAACGATTCGTGATATGTGTTGTATCTCCGGTACGCTTTTATTGTACCTGTTCCTGTGGCAACTTGGATGATATGATCACACGGCCCCTAGCACCGGCATAAGCGGTATTAGATACAAATCTAGAGAGCTATGATGGAAATGCTCTGACAACTCGTATACTGGTAACTGGTGAGCTGTTTCGCTGTGACAACTCGCACTGTTTGACAACTCAAACATATGTTTTGAGGGATCAGCTAACAATGTGATTCCACGTAGAAATGATTTCTTAAATTAATATAAATGTCGGGATGCGAAGTCAGGATGCGAAGCGCGAGGTCAGGATGCGAAATCAAAACAAAACAATGCAAAAGACTGGAAGCGAAGTGCGAAGTCAGGATGCGAAGGCAGGATGCGAAGCGCGAAATCAGGATGCGAAGCCGGGAAGGCAAGATGCGAAGTGGCAAAACCAGGATGCGAAGCGCGTAGTCAGGATGCGAAGGCAGGATGCGAAGGACGAAGGCATTATGGGAAGCTCGAAGTCAGGATGCGAATGCAGTATGCAAAGCTCGAAGTCAGGATGCGAAGGCAGGATGCGAAGTGCGAAACCAGGATGCGAACCGCGAATTCACTATGCGAAGCGAGGATGCGAAGCGCGAAATCAGGATGCGAACGCAGGATGCGAAGGACGAAGGCAGTATGCGAAGCTCGAAGTCAGGATGCGAAGGCAGTATTCGAAATGCGAAGGCAGAATGCGAAGTGCGAAGTCAAGATGCGAAGTCGCGAAACCAGGATGCGAAGCGCGAGGTCAGGATGCGAAATCAAAACAAAACAACATAAAAGATTGGAAGCGAAGCGCAAAGTCAGGATGCGAAGGCAGGATGCGAAGTGGTAAAACCAGGATCCGAAGAGCGAAGCCAGGATGCAAAGGCAGGATGCGAAGGACGAAAGCAGGATGCGAAGCTCGAAGTCAGGATGCGAAGGTAGGATGCGAAGTGCGAAGCCAGGATGCGAAATCAAAACAAAACAATGTAACAGACTGGAAGCGAAGCTGGAAGTCAGGATGCGAAGGCAGGATGCGAAGCGCGAAATCAAGATGCGAAGCCGGGAAGACAGGATGCGAAGTGGCAAAACCAGGATGCGAAGCGCGGTCAGGATGCGAAGGCAGAATGCGAAGGACAAAGGCAGGATGCGAAGCGCGAAATCAGGATGCGAAGGCAGGATGCGAATTGCGAAGCCAGGATGCCAAGCGCGAAGCCAGGATGCGAAGTCAGATGAGAAGCTCGAATTTAGGATGCTAACTCGTGAAGGCATGATTCGACGCCAGGATGCGAAACGCGAAGTTACCGCACCTGACGTCGCCCCTTCGCATCCTGCCTTCCCGACTTCGCATCCTGACTTCGCGCTTCGCATCCTGGATTCGCACTTCGCACCCGGCCTTTGCATCCTGACTTCGCGCTTCGCATCCTGCCTTCGTCCTTCGCATCCTGCCTTCGCATCCTGGCTTCGCCACTTCGCATCCTGCCATCGCAACATCGCATCTTGACTTCGCGCTTCGCTTCTAGTCTTTGCATTGTTTTGTTGTGATTTCGCATCCTGACTTCGCGCTTAGCATCCTGGCTTCGGCACTTCGCATCCTGCCTTCGCCACTTCGCCTCCTGACTTCGCGCTTCGCATCCTACCTTCGCATCCTGCCTTCGTGTGTCGGTTCGTAATCATTAACACAATACAGCGATGTCCCTTCTCGGCCATCATATAAAATACTTTACATTATTTATTTCCGAGAAAACGGGCAAAACGCATCTCCGGCAAACTAGAACGGGGAGTTTCTTGGGCCTACACGGGCCTCGGTCAATCGCCTGTTGCTCTATGAGAATTCGCTTATTTTAACTTTGTGTTAATAATTCGTATCGTACTGTTTTCTAATGTTCCAATACGAAATACAACTAGAAAGTAACATAGATTCAGACATGACATTTTTGACTGCGACGATCTAGGATCCGGAGCTTCCCTGGCTTAGGCGGCCCCTGGATTCTCGCCGGTTGGGCTGTCATAGTCGAACCCCCTGTGAATTTTCGCTAGATCCGCTCTTGAAGATGCGGGTTTTATGTTCATGTATCTAACTGTCTAAGTGTGATAAACGTTAAAATATCAGTCCCTCATCCCCAAAGCTAACATATGATAACAAGTGGAATATAGGTGACCATTGCCAACTAACATAATATACCTCGAAATAATTCCATAATAATTACGGATGCTTATATCTTTCTATCTATATGAACGTCTCGAAACTAGACCTATACGTTGAACTTTGGGCGAAATACCAGCCCGAATATTTGCATTTAGTATAATAAAATGAACCGTGGGCTACAGCTAATCCGTAAAGCTGATATGCTTGTACAACGAGAAGAAAGACTGGTGCAGTCTGCTAAGTTGCTATCCGCAAGAAATTATTTCACTTAATAACCATTACCAGATCACGAAGGCAGTAAAAAACAGAGATAAATTAACACTGAATGGGACAAGCGAATTCTTGTGGTTACAAATGTGCGTGAGTTTTGATCGCAGCTCAAGAAAAACACTCGCGTGATTATTATTATGATAGATCAGGCTGAGATATTCAAATCGTTCTGTTTGCTTATATCGTCCGGTACTTCATTCACCACCCGGTACTGTAAATTTGAAGTTAAATCAACACGCTTTCTACCAGTTTGTTTTCTTATACGGTGCACTGCCCGGTACTTTATATATCGTCTGTTGCACTCTCTTGTGATATCCCATACAATATTGTGTATGTCCCATATAAATAACGACTAAAATTTGCCGTTTCCTAACGTACTCGGTGTACGATTTTAATCACACTCTCCTCTGTCTGATTTGAAATCATCCCGCCTATCTTTCCTGGTCGGTCTCCCCCGGTATACTGTTAGAAAATTATAGAACTGGCTGTGATCTTTTCGTTCTTACATGATAGAGATATTATACGCCATTTTCTGTTACCGTCTGGTACGCTTTCGCAGTAGGGCATTTATTTTACAGCATTTCATCTGTTTTGGTTTTGTTTTTTTATTATCGTATTCTGATTAAATGTTCAATTTTTGTCCGTG
This sequence comes from Hanleya hanleyi, assembly GCA_036873755.1. Lineage (NCBI taxonomy): Eukaryota > Metazoa > Mollusca > Polyplacophora > Lepidopleurida > Hanleyidae > Hanleya > Hanleya hanleyi. The sequence goes on along the minus strand of JAVTVY010043458.1, from coordinate 7,152 downwards.
CTAGTTTGTTTTCTTGTACCCTATGGTACTTTGTACACCACTCGGTATTCTCTCCGATGTAGACTGTTGAAGTCCGATGCAAGATTTTGTAAATTATTCATGTTTTACCTGTAAATCCATTACCTTATGGTACACCGCCCGGCTCTATTCAAGAACAAACTTTATCAGATGTTAAGATATTTTAAATGCAGGAGAATATCGCAAACTAGGCGAGTCATAATATACGATGACTGTATACTTAACCTGTCAATGACACAATTGAAATGACAGAAGTTCGACAGTAACAGTCCAACTACTGGATCGGTTACAGCTAAGAATTTTAAAAGCTTAGATATGCGGAATACTGGCTACCCTGAATATTATTCTTGGAACATCATGAGGTCTTGCTGGCATCATTGAAAACTGTTGACCGCTTTTGTCTGACTGGAAATTAGCCTAGTTCTATGTTTACTATGATTTATCCTTTTAATTTGGTGATAATGTTATTACATGAATTGGGTGTTTTGATCATGGACGCGGAAATTCTTTATTGGGCAACGGCTGAATATAGAATGACGGACTAGACGATTGTGTTGTATTCCATATTATGTCATACTATCTTCAATTCGTGTCACTTTCTAAATTGATTTGATTTGTCCTATTTGTCATAATATCTATATCATATATTTGTGCTGATTTTTTTAACCTTATAAAGTTATGCTATTTTCCACTATCTGCGGACCATTATCTGCGTTTCATTGGATTGTCACTGGATTACCATGCCAGTGGTGCATTCAACTTATACTCCGCATACAATATAATCACATATTATATAACTAGGAAAGGCAAATAACATCGAGTCAAGTTGAAAATCCTCATTGGGCGATATGAAAAGAACCCGAAGGACAGGGGCGGCGTGATGTGTATGCGTTTAATAGAGGCATTTAGCATTAAATTGTTCTAATTGTTTATACACGGAACTAAACAATAGATTTTTAATTTAAACGCTACGCCAATTGGGTGTCATAGGCAAATATGGTGCGGTAACTGGAAGATTATGAGACATTATTATAATAACTTGACCAAACAATACAGATTATCACTAAATAAATCGTCAATAATAACACAACAAAAAAGACTATAAAATGTATCAATTCTTCCTTTTCTGTTATGTAAACAATTTACCGTGGAGCAATCGTTTCTCTTGCATCACCTCCCAGCAGATGTGTTTTATTTTGCAAAATGGAGGTGTACTACATGTGTTGACCAACAGGGGATTACCTGGTTTATGTGATACAGGGACCCATTTTATTTACGTTATTAATCTTGATATTTCATATTCATGTTTCGATGAAAAAAATTCGATTCATCTAACCCACAGTTTTGAAATTTTACTGTGTCGTCCACACTCTTTCACCTATACCCCCCAAACCATAATTCACACAATCACATACACAACTCCCAGTCGTTGAATTCAACCAAAACTTGTTTATCTTACAATTTCGATGTGACCGCCAGTTGTTGCGTAAAGATGTTGGCAAACAGGCGGAGTTGTTTCTACATCCACAAAGCTGATAGCTAAACAATATCAAAACTATCTTCGTGTCAAATCACGCTTAATTATTTCAGGCAAAAAGTTTAGCGAGGGAGACACCTCATTGCTAGGTTTGCATATACTATAACCATTCCCACATGTCCTCACAATATCTCAGTGATATCTATACTTAAGTATGAATTGTTACCTTAAGAATATGTAATTCAATGTTGAGATGTCAATTTGCTCGGTCAGTTTGCAGAGCAGTTGAAATTGTGCTTCTAGGTGAAGTTGGGTTATGGAAGCATGCGCTTTTTGCCTGTCCTCAAATGGAAATATTCGGAGTTCTCGCCTATACAAATGCCGGTGGTATAATATAAGCTAGGGTACGTCTCTTAACCATTTCATTCTTGAGTAAGACAACATTATATTACATGTGATGCTTTCGGTCCTCCAATCTCGCCATACTCATATTCTCTCAATTTATTCATCCAAGAATAACGATCTCGTGTTGCGATTATTGATCAAATGTAAGTGAATAACTCATCATACTTACCGATCGGGAATTATATTGCAGAGAAGCTGCGGCAGGGAAGAAGGATCCGCATATAATCTACAGATTACATTCTATCAGGAAGCCTTTTTCGATATAATGAATATATATTATTAGCTAGTAACATTTTGTAAAAATATTACTCACATTTTCTTTATCAAATGTCTGCACTAGTGCAGGAATCTAGCCAATTTAATTAAATATATGAAATATCCCAAAAGATTATTATGTTGTTCCAAAACAAAATTCACAGTTATCTTCTGTTAATAAGAGAAAGCAAACTTAACAAAATACAGCAGAAGACAAGTGAATATTTAAACAGGGGTGTCCGCTGTGTAGCTTGTATACTGTTACCTGTATCTGTAAAATACAATAGAACGGATGATTGCGGCTTCTATCGGCTAGGAAATCCGTCTTCAGCCATGTCAACCCAACCAGAGGGAGAAAATTCCGCTATCGGTTGGACACACTGATAAGATGTAATTTGATCTTCCTGGCTGTAGAACTAAAGAAATCGCCCTGATGTCCATGTCAGGATTAGAAAATTGATGAGCGACCAATAACTTCCACGTCGAGGCGCGGATGACCGAGAAGCTTATCGGAATTTCGGCTCATTCGGACCGACATACGGCTATGGATGACTTGTCATATCTCCAGTTTATTTGGGGGATTAATATTTTAATGGTGTTTCAAATACCAACGTAAGTAGCTGAGCTACCAATTTTATATAGATAGATAATAAGTCAAGGAAAAGACGATATAATCCAACTAACGGACGGATGAGCCAACAATGGTAATGGAGAGCGGTTCAGACCAAACTCTGACTCATAGTGTTAACCGTAAATAATACAAGCTATGAATTTAGCCGAAAGATAGAATAGATGCCAGTTTTAAAATCAAATAATCCTTCTGAGGCTGTGACAGGGCAGGCCGTTAAACGAGATCGTAATCTGCCTTTTAATAGCTTTCATTGACAATGCGATACGTGTCGCTAAACCACTGAAATGACCGCACAAAAAGATATCTTCATTACTCGTGAATGTAAATGCGTTTCCGGGGGAAATGGCTCCTTTTCATACCATTCATCGGGCCAATTTCTGTTATAACAGCTAATGTGGGACTATGATCTATTTAATCAGGTCAATTAACCTTCCGTAAAACCAATGATGAATTATATTTATTGTCCATTACGATATCATATCACGATATTGCATATCACTTCCAAAAACAAGGAACAGTGGAATCTAAAGAAAAATAAGCGTACAATGGCCTGTCATATCTGAACAGAATTATGAATTAAGTTTCTTGGTTTGAGGTATCAAAATATCCTTATTTGTGCTACCGGTACCAGTTTATTACTCACAAACTGGGTATGAGCAAAACCAAGAAAACATTTTGAGGGTGTTAGTATGATGAACGCTGCTCGGATTTGCTCAAACACCTGACGTAATATTTGCCATTCCTGTTTTCTTTACATTCTGCAAACTATTATAAATCATTCTGTGTGAAGCCCCAGAATTGACTAGCCGGAACGGCATCATACAGGAAATGCACTGACCAAATTATGTTGAGAATCCAGTGATTTTAATGGCATGTTCTGCCTTGGGGATCTTCCAATGTCCATTGCAACAGTCTAAGTGTGTGAAATACTTGTCATGTGAAACATTTTCAAAGATGTCTGTCAATGTCTGTTAAGAGTTCACAACTAACCACCGTGAGCTCAACCACCGTGAGCTTATCAGAAAGGAGTCTGATACCCACATTTTTTTACCAGGACAACTGGATTACAGCAGACAGAATCTGATGTTTTCGCATCATTTAATTTCAACAGTTCATCAATTTGTTTCCTCAAAATTTCATACATAGCATAGGAGACTGGAAAGGGCTTTGATCTCTCAACAGGGTCAGTAAAACCTGGTAGTGATGAAAAAATTTGATGAAATTCTTTCCACAGTTTTGAAAGCTCAGCATTTGTTCCTTTCTTTTCTTATATATGTTGCAATCGAGGCTCTTTGCAGTGGCACCTTGGATACCTTGCATCGTGGCATCGTTCGTTGGCCGGCATCACATGATTGACGAAAACGGCTGATATCCGCATGCATTCCAGGCCAGAATAAATTAGTCTGAATAAATGTCCATGGTTCGTGATACCCAATATATTCCGCTATTCCGGTTTCATGTACCAAGTACGAACTGCAGTTGGTGTGCACTGCTATCAGTTGTAGAGGACACTTGTCGATAAAGCAAACCGTTTGTTACAATAACTGAATTGGTAAGTTAACCATCTAATGCTACGGTCACACTATATGCGATGCGTAGGCCAAAGCGATCTATATGCGATAACGCTCGCGATTTTTATTTATCGCATACAGGCGAATGGTCTCGTTGAAGCCTTCGTTTCTTGCAATCGCTCGTGCTCTAGGCGATTGAAAATAACACAATAAATTGTTACCATATGCATGACGAGAAGTAATCTTTTATTTAATATATATGTCTAACCAGGATAATCATCTATCCTTTCATTGGCTACATTTAAGTAAATTTGCACAGTTCCAGACCTTTATATTAGAAAATGTGATGGATTCAGATATACTTCCCCCTAGAGGCGTTTAAACGATGACCGGGTACATATTTGCTTTTGCTATTGTCAAATCCATGCTGTGATGTGTGCAGTGCGATAAAACTTGAAAAAAGTCAACTCGAATCGCACTGCACAGCTACAACGCAACGGATAGTTAACGCACTGCACAAAGTGTAACCACTCTTACGTCATAGCCTGTTAACGCGATAACGCACGACCCACTCGCACTGGACATCGCACAAAGCATAGTGTGACCTTAATGTAGACAAAACAAGTAACCGAATATATTGTTTTGGGACATTAGATTTTAACCTGCTGCTGTATGGCCTGCGACCGGTTGGTCGCAATGTAAAACAAATTTAGGCCACTCTGAACTAGCAGGCGCGCTGGATGCGGAATTAGTACCTTGAAAAATTACCTAGGATTCTGCTACCCGTGAGATACACATTTTACCATAGTTGGTGTTTTCTTTTTCGACTCAATATTCATATGGTGTGCATCCATAAGGATGACGGATTCTTTAACCCTATCTGGCCTGGGCTTTTTGGGACCTGTCCAGGCCTGGGGGGGGGGGCGAAATGGCCCCCCTAATTATTGTTCTTACCCCTTGAGCTAGGAGCTGAAACTTACCACACTATACCCTTGGGTCAAGCTCTACCAGAAAATGTAAAAAAAATCCAAGATGGCCGCTTTGATGACGTCACAGTGACGTCATTTTCAAAAATGGCATATTTTGATCGATTTTTCGGTCGGATTTCCCGAATTTTTTATTTATGCAATTTCTCCGCAAAAACTGCATGATAAATTAGTAAATATTAATGTGATGTGAAATAAACTAGTTTTTGCCCACTTTTCATCGCGGAAAAGCAGAAATTTTGAAGAAATATGACAAAAACATCCGGAGTCCCGGAGTTTCTTTATTCCATTTTTCGTCGTTCCGGAGATAGCGCAGAAAGTTTGGTAGGGGGGCCATAATGCCCCCCCTCCCCCCAGGCCAGGTAGGGTTAACAGCTTCGTCAATTTTGTGGAGAGATTTCGCCGTCAAATAAATGGACAACTCCTTGGGCACTAGAACAAAAAATTGCTCAAGAACTAGGAAATCTTTTACGTCTCTCCTACCGACACCGCAGACGTCCACCTATTAGAATAGTTACCTAAGCGTGCGATATAGTGATATGTTAATTCATCTTTTGATATTCCTTCCTAGTGAATTTATGACGAAATCCGTCATCGGTAAGATGAAAACAACGGCGGAGAGCTTGCTTCAATTTAACATAGTCATGTCCTTCAGCTGTCGGCATTCACTGCTAATGCTTTACCTTTAAGTAAGATATTTTGGTAAGTATCATGGTCTTCTAATCCCCAGTGATGCGTTTTGGGATGACGTTCAAAACGAAGCCAATACGAATGCGTATGAGAGAGAGAGAGAGAGAGAGAGAGAGAGTTATGGTTTAACGTCGTGTTCAGCAATATTTCAACTATTTAGCGACAAGCAAACAAAATCCTAAGCATTTCAACAAAAACAAGTCAACAACCCAGCAATCCAGAAGTAATCATCACAACACACCAAAAAACATGTACATATATTAAAACTTATGCAACAAACCGATTTCTCTCAACCTAAAATACAGTCTTTTTTTACCCGAAACTGATCTTCTGAAGTAGCTGCTTGATAAAAACAATCTCTTGCAATCTTAAAATCTATACAGTCGATCATAATATGTTCCACTGTGAAATCTTCGTGGCATGGAATACACCTTGGGGTTGGTGCCTTTTTTAGTAAATGTTCGTGAGTTAATCGGGTATGGCCGATTCTACATCGCCTGATCATGGATTGATGGAAACGTTCCTGCTTACTCAGATGAATATATCCTACAGTTTTTTGGAACACATGAAGTTTGTTATTATCTACAGCGTCCCATAAAGATTGAAAGAGCTTTCTCACATAAGCGCAGATAGAAGGTCTGAGACCGGTATATGGGATTCCAAGAGGATCAACCTCATTATCTAGGGCTGTCTTAGTCATTTCCTCAGCTCCAGTATTTCTTTTGGTGCCAACGTGGCTAGGCAACCAACAAAACACAACAACAATCTGTTGATGAAATCTACGATCATATAATTGTTGAATGTTCAAAATAGGTAAGGAAAGTTGAAGTTCCACTCTCAATCGCTTGAAGGCATGACAGTGAATCTGAGAATATGACATATTTTCCTCTTATAGTAGACCCAATACCTTCTAAAGGTAACAATAGAGCTTTGGCTTCGGCGGTGAAAATCGAACTTTTACCTGAAAGTCGACAGGTTTTAGTTTCGGAACTAAAGATAGTAGCCCCCGCTACTCTCTCACCATATTTATAACCATCTGTATGAACAGCTTGATGCGATCTGCATTTTTCTCTCAATAGACCAAATTCTTGTGTATAAACGAGATGGCTCGTCTCTGCCTTTTTATAATTCGTCATTGCAATATCTACTTCTGGGCTGGATAACTGCCATGGTGAAACT
>JAVTVY010043457.1:0-20072 GCA_036873755.1 Hanleya hanleyi | reverse complement strand
GTAATGGACGCTGGAGAAACCTGGTTCCACACTTCTCTTGGAGCTGTTCTTGAAGAGTACGTAGCACGTTTGTTCCCACAAGCAATGGAACTCGGCTATTATAGGGAGTCTCTGGAACAACAAGCACAGGTACACAAATAGCTTCTTCTAGTATGTCAACAGGTAACTTCACTTCAGGTTCAATAAATCCTAAGTACGGTAGCAAAAGTCCACCTGCATTTTCTATCTGTAGAATATCCTTAAGGTCTTTCAGAGGAAGGGTGTTCATATTCTTCCTCCAAAATGTTTCAGAAATAGTAGTCACCATGGACCCCTGTGTCCAAAAGGGAATGACACGGTTTCCCATTCACCAACAAATCAATCTCGTTTGCACTCCCAATAAAATCAGTTTGAATTGTTTCTTTTTCATCAAAGAGGCCCTTACCTGGGCAGGCTTCCGGTGGCCTCACCTCGGTCGCCTGACCTAGTTTTTTTTGTCTGATTGACTTGTTGGTAGTTCAGTAGGCGGCTTTGTACCTTTTCTGAGTTGGATGGGTTTTGACAGCTGTAAGCCATGTGACCGTCCAAACCACAGCGGTAACCGAATGATTTCCGACCCTTACTTTTATTTCCCTTACTCCCGCCAGAGTGGTGATCAGACTTGGAAAGTTCTGTTTCTATTTCTTTAGCCCTCTTCTGTTTCTTTAGATCATCCAGCTGCTGTTGTAGCTGTATTGCAGTTTGTTTCCATTCAGCCTCACGACTTTGAACCTCAGCTACATTAGCAGAATGAATTGTAACACCCTTTTTCTTCAGTCTCAGTTTTTTCTCTGTTCTTCTACATTCTTCTTTTCTGATTTTAATCAGCAGATCTGGAAAATTAGGGGGATCCTGGAGAGACTTCTCCAAATCCAGTTTCTCAATGAGGGCCTCATCTGGGCATCCTCTAAGGAATTGCCTTAACAGCTGTGAAGGAACATCAGTAATGTTCACACCATTTCGTTCTGCAGCTTCTATAATCAGCAAGTACAACCGTTGAAGATAATCAGATGGAGTTTCCTTCTCCTCCTGGTAGGTGCAAAGGAACTTCACCATCAACTCACTCCCATCCGCAACTGTATCATACAACTTTTCCAGTAATTCCAAGATCTGTTGTGCAGTGGAGCTTGGTAGCCTCGCCACTGCCTGTACCCCATCTAAGGCAGGACGGAGTAAACTTTGAATTAAGGTCCTCTTCTTCTCACCGTCACTGAGAATCGGGTCATCTAAGACCTGCTGTACAAGGAGACGCCATGTCTCAAAGTCACTTTCACCATTTGGCGTTGGTTTTTTACCAGAAAACAGTCTGAGTTTCCGGCCTCTGTATCCAACTGCATCGTTCAGCACTAATTGCTGCAACCCAGCTGATGCAGCACTAATACCATCATTTCTCGCAGCGAAGTTTACTTGTACATGAGAAGGATCCTGATTACTAACTGGTGTAGTGGACTTCATGTGAAAACCAGGTAAGTGTTCCAGAGCCCTTTTTTGGCCTCTGAATCCATATTCTGAAAAAAACTTCTGAAATTCTTCAACAGGATCTGGTTTAAGTAAAGATTACAAAAGTGTTAGTTGTCCTGTGTTAGGTTTGGACACAGTGACTACTTCCATTCCAATTTGGATTTCTCTCATGTTATCGAGGGCACTCACAGCTTCATCGACACTTGAAAACACCACATATAGTTGTCCAGTAAATGTCCCTGAACTATCCCTCATCTGGACTGTTTTTCTGTGGATGGGGCTACTGACAACCCTGATAGTAGGATTGCACAATCAGACATGATCATTGGCTACAGTAACAGTCACAAAAGGACAATAGCAAATATTCACTACAGTGTTGCGCAACTGAAAGAGAGCAAATTAGCACATAAGCAAGACCATCAATGCTAATAGATGAAAAAAATAACAGTGAAATCTAGTGACGAGAATCAGAACAAATTGCTTCAATCTGCACACAGTATTTCCAGTAACACACTTACCATGTGTTACTATAGTGTCCCACTTACTACTTTCTACTTGACATAGGGACCCACTTACTACTTTTTACTTGACATAGGGACCCGCTTACTACTTTCTGTACCAATATAGTGCTAATCACAATTTACAGTTCAAACCTATATTTCGGAATAAAGGTACTTCTCCCGTCTATGAAAGTCAAGAGATAATGAACAGTTTATTCCAATTAGTCTCTAGATAATTGGCATATACAGGAAAATACACTCAACAAGTCAATCGGTTCTGGTGCAAGGATCACGGTGCCGGCAGGTCCCCTTGACACATCAACCCAACAGTCTGGTTTCTACTGGAACGGTTTATTTCCACTTCATTGGAACCAACTGCAGACAACAGAGTATATATTTCAGGCACAATGTTCGCTATCAGCAATCGTCAGATACAGTGCTGCTTAATTAACTCAGTCAGTGTCAGCTATCATCTATCATCAGATACAGCGTAGTTAATTCAGCCACAATGCTATCAAATATCAGCCGGGAATCACGTCGGGGTCATCAAATTATGTAACCCGGTATATCGGGCAATTTCACTGTCCGATATAATAGAGACGAAAACACAGATAGTTCGAAATCCAAACTTGAACATTTATTTACAAGGAGAGTCAGGTCTTGTATTGTTATTTCGACGCAATGCCATTTCATGTATTTCAACACACAGTACCAGTCCACTGGATATTTAAACCCAATGCCGCTTATCGGATAACTCAACACAGTACAGTAGTCCAACACAATATAGTTTACTGGGTAGTTCAACCCAATGTGGTTTACCGGGTGGTTCAACACAACATAGTTTACAGGATAGTTCAACACAATGTAGTCTACCGGGCAGTTCAATTAACCATAGGTTACCGGGTAGTTCAACACAATATAGGTTACTGGGCAGTTCAATTAACCGTAGGTTACCAGGTAGTTCAACACAACGTAGTTTACAGTATAGTTCAGCACAATGTGGTTTACCGGGCAGTTCAACACAACGTAGTATAAAGTATAGTTTAGCACAATGTGGTTTACCGGGTAGTTCAACACAACGTAGTTTACTGGATAGCCCAATAACTCAGCAAATAATAATACGTCCCTCTCTAGTCCCGAGTTCGCATGCTCTACATTATCTGGCTGGTTTGTGCAGGCAAGGTTTGGTTACCTGCGAAATATGACAACAAATGCTAAGTACAGTTGAGCGAGCAACATTGCACGATCAACAATGCGGTGGCGAATTGGGGTATATCAATTCACAATATCAAAAATATAAAATAAGCATCACTATTCCAAAGAAGACAGATGTTTTGTCTTATCAAGTAACACTCTACTTAAAATGTATTCACATATAAAGGAAATAAAAATAATATTCACTTTATAGTCTACATGGCAGAATTCAGCAATTCCAATGTTAAGTTTACAAAGCTCATTATATAGAACAAGGGAGATAATTCTGGATTATTTCACCAAACTAGAACATGCTCAACTTTGTGTGATTTCTTAGTAATCAGTCAAACGAATAATTATTTCTATTAACAATAATTATTTAGGCTTTCAAATGTCATAAAGACTTCACCTAAAAACCTCAGAAAGCTGTGCATAGATTGGTAGAATTACACCCACCTGCGAAATATGACAACAAATGCTCAGTACAGTTGAGCGAGCAACATTGCACGATCAACAATGCGGTGGCGAATGGGGTATAACAATTCACAATATCCCGATCCCTAACGATGGGTCACGCCCCCACAAGGCGATGAATTGCAACACTTAGTTATCTCCCCTAGACCATTACCAATCATACAGTTTCACAATAATACAATCGAGCTTGAATAAAAAGAAAAAGAAATGGGGATTAGTACCATAGGTACTCAGGAAATATATACATACTCCAAAATATGACCAGGCCATATGAAGAACAGGTTATGAAATTTGAGGTCTTTAAGACGACAGGGCTTGTGCGCGTGTGATCTTTAAGATGTTGTAACGCGAAGTCGTCTCAAGACACAGGGATGGTCTTCATAAAACCTAAACAATAACAGTTTCCAAAGTCTTGACAACCTCTTTAAATGAGAGAGGATACAACGAAAACGTCTGTTGAATATTAAGCCGATTTATTGTAAGTTCATTCCACCTAACTTAGGAATGCCCGGCATCATTTGGCAGGTAGACTAGCACAACCTCATCAACATCAGACTATTCTGTAAACAGTCATTTTCGGAACTGGAGATAACCATAACCATTATCGGAGACATGAGCCTATGTGAGACCTGATGGTTTAGCCATCAGGGAGACCTGGTGGTACTAGTCTGACTATATGTGCCGTTCATTCCGTTATATACAAAGCTAGACGTTACAATGTCAATTTAACCCGGCATAAATGTCCTTACGAATTCGGTACAATTATGATTAGCAAATCACAAAACTGTCGCATTGTATAATTCATTTGTCAAAACCAAGGTTAAATCATTACACTCACATAAACGGTTTCTATGTTATCTGTATAAATTTGAACTTACATAACTGATTCTCACAAATAGTTGTGTTTACAATAACCGACCTGAAGGGTCATGGAATAGTATTTCGGAAATAGTTTTGTCAAAACACATCACAATATGCACACAGATTTATATAAAATTGGTAAATGAAAAGTCGAATATTTACGCATTTATATGGTGGTCAAAAATCGACATCTTACATATCTTCCAACAATGAAAGATGAAAAATACGAACGAAGATCGTTTATTCATCTCAAAGTATAAACACAAAATGCGTAAGGCAGGAAGAATAATAGCAAAACGTGAAAGAATAGTCCATTATGAATAGCCAAAGTCGTTATCAGAAATATCGGTCGAATACCGGAAACAATTTATTCAATTACCGTAGTCCATATTCATTGCGTAAGGTCATAAGGCCATATTTACTATCATTTCTCAATAAAAGCACTCTAGGTATGTGAGACACGTGCCAGTCACTGACAAGTGTGGACATGTCAAAACAATGTGCTCAAAACATGGCGCAAATATCAAAACAACTGCTGGGAAATTCATCCATTAGCTTCAAATCCAAAATAGTTTATCAACACAGTACATGTTCATGAAAATCAAAACAAATAACAGTTATCTGTATCAAAATGTCAAAACTCCAACCTACATGGAAGATAATGTCAGAACAGTGAAACAAGAAATAAGCAAAAGAAAAATACAATAATAAGAAGACAAGAAATGATGCTAGAAACTGCGCGAATGATCAGTTCAACAGCCACCAAGACACCAAAACTTGACCTCAAGTGAGAGTACGTTCCGTGCACCAAAACGCACACCCACTGGCAAGAGTGACAAAAGAAAGAAAAACAAAAACAAAAACATTACAAAGGAGGATACAAAGTTGGAAAAAACATAATCGCGTAGAACAGTCTCCAGAGCACTGTCTAGTTGCAGATCATGCAAATGTCACCGAGTGAAACAAAATTTGAGAACAATAGCCATACAGATTACAACGTATGCAAAAGATATACAAAAGCGCGATAAGGGTCCCAAGCAAATCCATGGGTAAAGAAATACATGTCAAAATGTCATTCACTGAGACGTCAATTATCACATTCAATGCCTGTCAAGAAGTGGCATTCAAACGGCAATAACTCTGGGAACGTTCAAGTGGTTGCGAATGGCAATGTTAGGCATCTGAATCCTATCTGCAAGAAATGCGAATTCTTCACATTATAGAATATCAGACTCTACGTTACAGCCTACACCAATAAGAACACACTTATTCCAAAACAGAATTAACATACCATTTCATTGCAAGAAAAACTATGATGTCAGAGAAAGGATTCACACGGGGAAACTCGATCAGTAATGACAAAAGTATTCTGCACTAAATGACAACGCGCATTATCCAATTCATACCACTACAGGGCATCTCAATATTGTTGCAACAAAAATATTCACCACAGACACAATTATTCTGTGGTTATGTCTCAAACAGTCTTCCATAACTGTCACCAAGTATCGGATTTCTCTAGCATTGCCTGTGCTAATTTAATATACGGTACCCCATCCGCAAGGTTAACATTAGGACCTTACGTGTTACTCATTATGAAAGCTAGAAACTTATGGTTGACTTGGACACAATTTGTACCGAGCTTAACGAAGTTGCCAATACGTGTTAATTTAAACCAATGTGTCATCCAACATCTTAGACTTACATCTGAGGATCCAAAATAAACAAATAACCTCAAATATTCACGATATCCAGGCTCTCATAGCCTAATCGGGGATTGTGAAGTTCGTCAACCAACACGAACATGCTTTCATAGCATATATCAAGCATTTATATGCTTCAAACCACTAGTACATACATGTACTCGTATCTTAGGACCTGTCAACATATACGCAATAATTTTAGTTCCATTTAGCCAATATTGCGTTAAGTGTTTTAGCTTACCAGCTTACACTAGTATGGCAACTAATCGCGATAAACGTCCTAATAAAAAAACCACATCACAATATTATCGTACAAACTTCAAAGGCTAGATTTATCAATCTGCAAATCACTAAATTTACTAGTCACAAAGGAGTTCATGCAATCTACCAGTTTCACCATTACCAACTTCACTGGGTATGCAGCATTATTTGAATCTTGAATCTTATCAACAATTAACCAAACATGCACAATATACGAGAGATGTCAACAGTTCATATAAGGCATGATTATGGCACATATAACATGATCGTTCAATACATGTTACCAACCTGTTTGGGGAATCAGTCCAAAATGTTCCAAGAAAGTTATAAGAGTACAATGTAGTTGAGTTCGTTAGGGCATGACCCATTCCTGTAAATTACACACTGTTCATCACACGCACTATTGTCAATCAGTGGGAACTTCACAACGTCAGACAGAAAGTTCAGGAAAGTCCAGGCAGAAAATATACCACAACACAGTTATGTTTTCAATCACTATGGCCATTTACAAGGCTCTGTTAAGTAGAACGAATCAAACTGTACCTGTATATACTGTTTTCACGGAATGGACTCGTTCCAGAGGTTTCTGGCACACGCTGTCACGTCACCAAAGAAGAGGAGAAACATGTCGCTGTTATAGGAAGGAACAGTGCTTGGGTCGAAATTTTATCACTGAGATGGACATCACTCATGGCAGTTGTGGATATCAGTTTAGAATTCCATCCAGTCAGAATTACAAGGGGGTTCAAGAAGGCGTTGAACAGGGTCGCACATTTCACAGTGATCAAAAAACAAGGGCACCAAATGTTTTCATCAGTCACCGTCCCCGTCTGGGTGACTTAATTACCGTCTGCTATACCTCAGCAGGTGCAAAAAGGAAGGAAGGTCCTTTACCTGTTCTCTTTGTAATTGACGATTGTCCTTGGCCTGAATATCAGTTCGACGATTGTCCAAAAGTTTCGTGACGCCTTGAGCAATGGTCTGGAGCTCCTGCAGTTTTTCTGGCTCGGCCATTTTGTCCAAAAATTAGTACTCTCAGTGTCCTCGGTCGATCGTCTGAATCTGTCGTCTCACGATCTTGTAGTTGTATCCAAAAGACAATTGTCTTTATCCGAAAGCAACGCTCGCCATTATGAAATTTGAGGTCTTTAAGACGACAGGGCTTGTGCGCGTGTGATCTTTAAGATGTTGTAACGCGAAGTCGTCTCAAGACACAGGGATGGTCTTCATAAAACAATAACAGTTTCCAAGGTCCGGCTTCTGAGATTTCTCGAAGTCTTGACAACCTCTTTAAATGAGAGAGGATACAACGAAAACGTCTGTTGAATATTAAGCCGATTTATTGTAAGTTCATTCCACCTAACTTAGAAATGACCGGCATCATTTGGCAGGCAGACTAGCACAACCTCATCAACATCAGACTATTCTGTAAACAGTCATTTTCGGAACTGGAGATAGCAATAACCATTATCGGAGACATGAGCCTCTGTGAGACCTGACGGTTTAGCCATCAGGGAGACCTGGTGTTACTAGTCTGACTATATGTGCCGTTCATTCCGTTATATACAAAGCTAGACGTTACAATGTCAATTTAACCCGGCATAAATGTCCTTACGAATTCGGTACAATTATGACTAGCAAATCACAAAACTGTCGCATTGTATAAATTCATTCGTCAAAACCAAGGTTAAATCATTACACTTACATAAACGGTTTCTATGTTATCTGTATAAATTTGAACTTACATAACTGATTCTCACAAATAGTTGTGTTTACAATAACCGACCTGAAGGGTCATGGAATAGTATTTCGGAAATAGTTTTAAAGCACATCACAATATGCACACAGATTTATATAAAATTGGTAAATGAAAAGTCGAATATTTACGCATTTATATGGTGGTCAATAATCGACATCTTACCAGGTGTGACAGCACATGACTCGAAAATGGCAGGTTACCTTGGGGTTACGTCGGTTGAGTTTAGCTGATTGGCTGATGACGTGGATTTGATTCCGGGGAATTCCCTTGTATAGTTGCAGAAAGTAGGCTGAAAATGGATACACACGATCCCAGGGTCAGTTTTACCGTGTTTAGATGACCCAGATGGTTACAGGTTAAACCTGTTACTGTGGTTTCAATTGTTCATTTTGGAGATGACAAATCATTGTTACCAATTTTTACAAGTACATGTTTGGACCAATATAGGCAGGGTTGAGGATGATTCATATTTGGAATTTGAAATTTGTGCAGTTCATTCTTTAATGTCGAATTAACATACCATCGTCTGATATTACTAAAGTGAAATTAGTGAAAAAGATTGCACAAGTCACTGCTGAAATAAAAGTGTAATGCCCCTTGCAATTACAATTAAAATTGGGGCTTAGGAATATATACAAATAAGGTTAAGCTATCCAAATAAGAATGAGGCTCAGACATTGTTCATGGTATTCGTAAACGCTCTCTTCTCCAGAAAATTCTGCATACATTCCTGCCGAATAGTCTGGTTTGTCGGGAGATGGAAATATCAGGTCGATACTTCATGTAGGAAGCTATTATCTGGGTCTTTGTGTCGCTGAAAAGGCACAAGTCCAGGCACATTTTTGTTCCCAGACTGGCTATTGTATGCATTGTCTCGTGATTCTTACATGGAGTATGAACCAAAATATCAAAGATTGTAAATATCTGTGAACCAAATGCCAATCAATTTTAAATCAAAAAAGGATTTGGAAAAAATCATTGGATTGTTATAGGAGATCTCGGAGAATAACAATAAACAGGTCACACACATTTTTCAGTGTTACCACTAGACGGTATCTTCGCCGATTTACCATCTTGGTTTCCTTGAAAAATTTTCTAAGTCCACAATTTCCATGCTTTTTCCAGCCTATTTTGGTTATAATTTTTCTAAGTCCAATTTCCATGCTGAAGAAGTGGTGAATTCCTGTAATTCCATGGTGTCCATGGACATCGTCCATGCTGTCCATGGACGTTGTCCATGCTGTCCATGGACGTTGTCCATGCTGTCCATGGTTTCCAGGGTCTAGAATAATGTGACCATGGATATTGTTCATGGTTTCCAGCATAATTCCAGGGATTCCAGCCTATTCCCAGGGATTTCTAGTCGACCATGGACATAAACCCTGGAATTTCTATAGCCGGGTAGGTTCCAGCTGGAGCTAGGTACAACCTTGCAGTTTGTTGCATTATATTATCCTGGAACTGCTCTTTCGGGAACTGCTCTTTCTTTTCTTTCTTTCAACTTAGCTTTAACAGTTTTTCCGCTATTCTCAAATGTAATTCTCCCAAATTTGTGACTTTTTGAGATTGGTTGAATATTATTTTGAAGTCTCTCCCGTGCACATTGTCAAAAGATACAGTAAATATAGAATGCTAAGATTCGGAAGCCGACCCATAGCTGCTCGCAGCTCTAGTGTTTTTATTATTTTTGTGCACTGCCTTATCAAAGGCGTTTGGTAAATTGAATTGAATTGTTCTGAGGTTGCTATGGAAGCCGGATGCGAAAACGCGAAAACCCAACGCCAAAATGTTTTCGCGTCTTAGCGTCGGGTTTTCGCGTTTTCGCGTTACTATTATAGATGCGAAAATGCGAAAACGCGAGATGGCCGCATCCGGCTTCCATAGACAGCTAACAAAAATACCCGAATGCCGGAGAGTGAACTAGGTCGGCACGTGGTCAGCTCTCTCCACAAGTGCTAGACTCGTACCTAGCCCTCAACTCACACGCACCGTTGGGGTCTAGTCAGCGGCAGGCATTTTGTATTTTCTGATTGGCTGAATTACCGGTCTAAATCTAGACCGGTAAATAGACTAATGTCAATATGTGTTGTTGTTGTTCGTGTGTATCTAGTGACCAGTACTCGTCTATGGTGCGATAAAGGGCCTTGAGCGCTACGGCCACCAATCCACCAAGTATTATATAGATCCTTGGTAAGATTTGATGAGCGATGAGCGATGAGCGATTATGGTATGTTTCCTAAATAAAGCCCTCGCTTCTTCGACTACCACGACATCCAGCAAGACGGTACATCTTCGGAAAATTTATGACCTATTCCAAGGTTCTTAACGTGACAGGTTCATGATCAGGTCAGGGAATTTGCAGCATTTCTGTTCTTCATTCAATACATAGTACTGTTCCTACGCCCTATGATATGTACTTTTGTTGCTAACATTATGCAAGTTTTGTTGTTAAAAAAATAAAACTGAACGTACTTGTAGGCCTACTACTCGTTTGAAGCAGCAGACATTATAAATTTAGTTGACCTAGATTCTGCATTGAAGATCAACCATTGAAACGCGGAAAACAACGAATTACGTCAATTATACAGTATTTTCGCCTTCATGTTGTCTGATCGTACTAGTCTTGTTTATCTGATGATGCTAAACAATAATGATCTTGTGAACTTTGGGATAGGCCTGGGTCATAAATTTTCTGAAGATGTACCATTTTGCCGACGTCCAAACAAGCGTGGAGGGGCATTGTGGGTGAAGAATACCATGGGCCAATCACTGTGCAGTGCTGATTTAAAATGCCTGTCGATAACTAGTCTCCATAGAGCGATAGCGAATTGGAGCTGGGTACGAGTCTACACAAGTGCTTGTGTTCGCTAGAGTTCGGGAAGACCGGGCAAGACTGCTGACTGCCGATACACTAACACTTGTTCGTTTTAGCGTCTAAAAATTCCAAGATGCCAGGGATACCACCACCGATTGTCAATCCAGAGGTTAAACAGACTCAGGTAGAAGAGAATTTTAAGATTTTTTTCAACGGAAATAATGCAACACTGGCCGGTTGTGTCTCTGTTTCACGACCCGCGAATCATGACACTTCGCCGAGTTGATGAAGAAGATAAGATAAGATAAGATAAGATAAGATAAGCTTTATTTAGAGTCGGGTTTACAAACATATAACATTAGCCCATGGAGGCTATTCATGCCGACTGTTTTAAAACAAAGAATTCTCATAACTAAAGAAACATATTAAAATAATTTACAAATACAAAATAATATTAAGATATTGATCATACACTAAATTGGCACTATCAGTGGTGTGACACAGACTAGAGTTTGTCCTTGTAAAAATTCAATATTTTAAACTGAAGCACTATAACAAGAGGAACAACTACAATGTGTCCCGCTCCATAAACGTAACTGATTTTTAAACTCTCCATACCTCGTGCTTGCACGAGTGTGGTTTGGTAAACTATTCCAAACCTTAGTTGCGGAATAGCGAAACGACTTTTTACCGTAGCTCTCTGTGCGCACACATGGTATTTCTAAAAGATTTTCATATCGCATTTGGTAAGGAGAGGTCTTAATTTTAACAAGATTTCGTAACATTTCTGGTGATGTATCGGTCAATATCTTGAACACCTCTAGAGCCATACATCGCTGCCTACTCTCTGATAGCCTTACGCTATTAGCTTTTTTTAAAAGACTTTTTTTAGAAAACCAGTTTACACGGCTACACGGCTTCGCACGAAGCCGTGTAAACTTGGCTATCTATAAATTCATGTGATATCGTTATGAATAACGGCCATCAGCTATCACATGAATTCACAGATCATGGTTTTCTCCATCTAGTCGGCGAGTTGCAAAGTTTTGCAGGAGATTCAACTTTCAAGGACAGGTTGCCGACACAGGCGCTTGTTGTTGGTTAATACGTGGAGGGTATAGCCTATATATAAATATATATCATAATTAATAACAGACCTACAACAAGCGCCCGTGGTTGCAGACATAGTCCAACAAGCTAAAGTTGCTGACATTTAATTTTGGAGGTGTGTAAATATCACAAAATTAAATGTCAGTTTTGTGTATAGAGTAAGGAGAGATCTGCACTACGGCCGCAGAGTTCCTCCGTCATTGTCAATTAAAATGAATACAATTTAACATGATACAAAAATGAGAATCACATATTACAAATGATAAAATGGGATAAAAACAAAACTAAATTCTCTGGATCTATATGTTTAAAATCTGCATCATTCATCCAACATTTGTAAATTGTATCCTCGTGGTATGGGTTTCGGCGCGCTTAAGCCTTCTTCGTGACCTAGACCCATAAATAAAGATGGACTGATGAGAGCAAACGGCTTTTTTAAATATAGAATAGCCCCACCAACCAGACAAAATTATTATGACTTTTCGGCACGCACGCATTTAATCAGGATTTCAGATGAAGTACATCAGGTTGAACATACTTGACAACAGACTCCGTCATGGGTTTCGGACCGGCAGCTTCGAAACGCCCCCTGGCGACCAGAAAGGTCATAACATTCGGCGAGTAGGGTGGGCCAGATGCGCCGAAATGTCGGGGTGCTCCTAAATATTAAGAACTTGGAAAAGTTCAATGTGCAACACGAAATGTTGTAATTTATTATACCGGTAATTATTAAGCATTGTAAACTTTGATAAATAATTATACTTATTGCTTTTTTCAGCATTTTACTTTGATTTACATTTAAAACCTAACCTATTTAGTACAAATATATATTTTTTACACTATGACACTGCAGTTAATCTTAATTACATGCAATAAATAATTGCAGATTTTAAAAATCAAGTCATTATCACCTTAATTTCTGGAGGAAAGTTAGTAATTTTTTTCACAATATCTTAACATACAATATAAGACATTACCCTTCTAGTCTTCCATATAAAAAAAAATAGGCCACGAGGTGGAGCCCATGGTCACGTGTCACCATTTCCTTGGCAGACGACAGAAAAAATGAGGCTATGGAGAGATCCCTACTACATCGTGAACAGAAGCTATGGCCTATTATTCAAGTCTCTAAAAGTGGCATTAGCAAATGGAGCATTTATATATGCTGTGTAAAGGTTTCGGTAGATATTTACCGCGTCAAAACGAATTTTCAGCATTTTCTCTAACAACCCACAAGCAATCACCCATCAGCGTTCAGAGCCCCAGAAATGACGTCACTGACCGAGCTCGATCACGTGATAATAACATTTAATGATGGCAGGTCCGAAACCCATGACGGTCCGAAACTGATGCCACGACGATATATTAATCTGTTAATTGCTACGAAAAAATTAGTTTTGGCTGAGGGTCATACCTGTACATTTTAGGTGCAACTTGTACCAGTAGGCCTACATTTTCCACTTGATAAGAGCCTCAGCTCCTCAGACAGCTTATCGTAAGAGGTGATTATCTGGGACACCCATGGGGTTCCTGGATGTAACAACAACATAATCATCATCGGGTGTAAAATGTAATACAGTTAATCAAGGGGTATCAGATCAATTCCAAACAAATCTTTCTTGCATTCTTTCTCTTAACATTAGAATCACAGATTTAGTGTCATTATCAATGAATTTTGATCTGCTTTACAGTGATACCAAAATCATTATTCAGCGTCTCTGTTTTTAGCAGGCAAAGTAACGTTTTCTCTGTATCCCTCTTACGGTAGAGCAGATCAAATTCAGAGATGGCGGATCCTAGGCTGGCTGCCATCTGGCGGAGAATTATCAGGTCACTACTCTCTAATGTGAAAATATCTGACAAATTTGAGATTGCACAAATTGTGTTAACTTAAGATGGATTATAGCAATCAACCAAACCTTGTTCTGAATTTTTTTTTTTTCATATCATAGCATTAGGTATAATATACCAGGCTCCTCGGAGCACGTTGGGGGGCTGAACTCTATATCGGCCATGTTAAATGCTGGACTGGTGCTATCTAAGATAGGACTTGTAACATTGCAGTCTCAAAAAGACTGCGGCCCCTGTATACTGGATTATGGGTAGGCTCGAATTAAACAAAATTATTTACATGCACGTTTGGCTGAAGTGTGCACCCTTCTATATCAAATACATTACTATTCTCTGAACTCTACATGCACAGCAGAAAATGCAGAAATCCACATGCATTTGCGCATGGGAACACCCCTTATTTCGAGCCTTGTGGGTAAGTGTAAATTGTTGACTTGTTCAGACATGACAATCATTTATAAACTCATAAATAAATATCAAGCACACCGTACATTCTGTGCACAAAATGTGAACATAAATCTTCATTTAAAAACAGATTCAACAGGCAATGAAAAACAAAATATCAAATTTTTTGTTCTTGGATAAAATACACACAAAATAGCATTTGACCACACTTGAGACTTTACTTAAGATTTCACAGATAAACAATTAAAGAAAAGTAAATTAATTTCCTGATATTTTGACCAGGAAATCTTTTAAACTAAGTGTCAAAAAATGTCATAAATTTGTCAAAGATATAGTTTTACATAATCGTAACAAATATTAGCGCAGGGTCGAACAATTGTTCCAATAGTATTTATGACTCTAATTATGTGTTAACGAAGCTGAGTTTTAGGGTACCGGTACCATGTTAGTTTTAAGAAGTTGCCCTCTTCTTAGACCCCGGCGAAGTCAAATAAATGTATACCGTAGGCTACATAAAAAACACCTTTAATGGGAACCATGAATAGTTTTAATGATATTATGAAACATGATAATTGTCTCGATATTTTTAGCCATATAACATCATTTAACTAGCATTCCAGGGCCTGATCCAGGCCGATTTTGAGCCCATTTTAAGGGGTTTGGGTGCCATGGGTTTGGGAGCCCAAATAAAAATAAATAAATAAAAAAAACAACAAAAAATGATTTGTTTTTTTTGGACTAATTCAATGAAAACTCACTATTCTTGCATGTTAGCCGGGCTGGGCAGGTGTGATCTTCAAGAATCTTGAAAAAATACCACTCTATATTGATAAGAGAGCATTGTTTACTTCCTTTCGTTGCCTCCGAGGGTCTTTTTACCTTTTAAACATCTAAAATGGCTCCGCCGCTGGGGCGCTACAGCAGACCCCCCAGTCCTGGAGAATGGTATAAGAAGCTTAAGGGTGCCCAAACTCAAAGGCTGGATCAGGCCCTGCGTTCACAAGCTTTCAGCATGTTATCTTAATTGCTATGAGATTAGTCGGACTAATACATGGTCAATGTTGGCCGAACATTGACAGACAATCATGTGCTGTATTTACAAGTGGACTAGGTCTCTGCCGATGGAGATCTATGCACTTGTCAGTCAGCTAATGGGGAGTACATTCAATAAAAGTGTGAAAGTCATTGTGTTGACCACTTATTTAGTGTACCGGTAATGATAAAAATAACACATATTTAAGTTGGACGATCACATGACAGACAATTAAATCTTTAACTTCGAAACAATCCAGGCGAAGTTTAAATTAACATAAACCACTAATATTTTTTACAAATTAAAGATGTTTAGTCTGAGAGTCCTTGAGATTAATTCATAGAATTAGACCCCAAGTTTCATAAATTTTCCAATTGTGAAAATTCGTAGCATCGTTAACAAACAATGTTCATACAACCAAGCGGGTTTTCCAACCAAAAAAAAAAAAAAAAAAATGTTAAGTCCATTTATGAAGAAATTTTGTAGGAAAGAAATTAGAAACACTGATTACCTATCACCACATATCGGTTTGCTGCAACACAGACACATGTTTATTATCTGAAATATACCCACCAGAAATCCCCATATTGTGTACATGTCACAATTTTTTTTTTTTAAATCAGGCAATAAGGCCATTGTCACTTGATTGGTAGTTTAGCATGACCTTGATTTTTTAAATACACATGCTAGATGCTGTAATTATTTAATATTAATTATTAAATTGCAAATCAGTTGTATGCGAATATGGAAAATGAGTAAGTTTTACTCATGATAATGTAAATCCCTCCTCTATTTTAAATGTTTGATCTCAAAGTAAGGATGAAGGCTGGTCATGCTAAACAACTAATCAAGTGACATTGTCAAGTAATATTTGCATTCAGCGACCAAGCTGCAGTCAACATCACCTGGCAAGCTATTATTGACTAGAGGGAATGTTTGTACTGGCAAACATTCATGAATCCTATGATTATCTCGATTAGTTTGAACCATAATAATAATAATAATAATATATATATCTATAATGTATACGTATGGTGATTGAAGTTAATCTGATTTCTTCAATGCAGATTTTCATCAACAATGAGTATGTGAACTCGGCCAGTGGGCGTACATTTCCTACCATCAACCCATGTACTGGACAGAAGATCTGTGATGTCCAGGAAGGGGATAAGGCAAGTCATAAACCATTCATGGGAAACTTGGGGCAACAACTTGGGATGTTGTAAAATTTATATCATCAGGGGTTGAAATATGTATATTTAAAGGTCTTGTTTCTTACTGCGGTGCCGTCTGTTAGTATCCCACATGGTCCGACTCGACAAAAATGAATCAGATTTTCCTTCATTGTGTCCATTGTGTTCTTTGTTAAACAGGCCTCAAAAGTGGACTCTCGGGTTCTAAGAGTTAACATCAATGGCATAACCAGTACAAGTAGGCGGTTACCCACCTCACTTCAAGTCAGATTAGCTGGTTGCCGGTACATGTAGCTGGTAACTGCCTCTTATCCAAACCCCTGACAGTTCATATTTAGGCAAGTGATTTCATTGTCATTGTCAGGCTGATGTGGACAAGGCTGTAACGGCGGCCAGAGCAGCCTTCCAGATTGGTTCAGCATGGCGGAGAACTGATGCCAGCAAGCGGGGAAAAATGCTACATAAGTTAGCCGACCTCATAGAACGGGACTGGGTCTATCTAGCGGTAAGTAACCGGCCATAAAAAAAATTGGGTTGCAAATAGCCCGTGATCGATGTGTAGAATTTCATGTGATTATAGATCAAAAGTAAAGGTCACAGCACTTCAGAGCTTAATCTAGCTTGTCCGACTGTATTTTGAGTTCCGATTTCCCCAACTTCTCGAAACGTCCTAATTATGTTGTCCATGCGATCCTGAAAAAAGCATGAATGATGATCTATTATGAGATCAAAGGTCCAGTTATTTTAGGCTGAATAATATAAATTTCTAGCTTCACAGGCATCACTGCATCAGTTTTTTAGCGCCGCGTCAAACCTTTCTATTGCCCACATCTTTACACATTTCACTATCAAAGTTTCGCCAAAATAAATTTCTTAGATGTTGAGTCAGTGTCTTGTTTTATTTGAAGGTAATAGTATTGCTGTAGGCGCGGACTCTTCAAGTAACTCGAAGAACATTGTTGGTTTCATGTAAATTGTATTCAACTATATAATGCATCTGTGTGACAGAAAAGATGAATATATTTGATATGTGTGAAAGAGAAAAAAATAAAAAGATAATTAAAACTGTCTCGCTGCTGGGGGCCACACGTAGTGGCCGCAGTGTAGTGTGCTGCAGGCCCACGTGTGGGCCTGCAGTATCCGTGATGATACAAGTTTTGGAATTATTATTTTTATTAAAATTATGTTAAAAACCCAATAAGATATATGATATTTTGTAAGCGAAGTTCACAATCTTTGAATGGAGCTTTTTATTTTTATATTTTATCAATCAGCAGAAAAAAATGGGAGGAGAAAGTACGATAATTTGAAGAAAAAAACTGGAGTAAATTTAGTAAAATGAACAGTTTTAGATGCACAAATGCTAAACAAGTTAGCAGCGTAACTTAACAAAGCCTCTCTCCCTTGTCATTCTTTTAAAAAAAGTGCTTGTGAAGCAAGAGATTAACTTTATTCAGCCTCAGAATCAGAATTTCTTTAGTTTCCTTACAAGTGTCACACATTTTGTTTTTAGCTTCGGAAGCCACTAATTCAATCATCCTCTCAATATTTTCAAAATTAGCATGATTACGGAATATTGATTTTATAATTGAACACTAAAGATTTTCGGATACTTCTGACACATAAATATAGGTTACTGTTCATGAAAGCTCTTGCTCAAACATCACTCTTGCTGTTACCTACATTGCATGCCAGTCTGGTGGTGTACATGTATAATATGGAATATTGCATTAAAAATGGTATTAAATAAAACTGTTTTACATGTGAAATTCAGAGCTTGGAAACCCTGGACAATGGAAAGCCATACAAGGCTGCATGGGGAGATATGTACTTCTGTGTGGAGGTGCTGCGCTATTATGCTGGCTGGGCAGATAAAGTTACCGGCAAAACTATTCCTGTTGGTAAGAGAACTTTTTAAACTGTGACCTTCTAAACAAAGTTCATACTTTTTAGCTTTCCTGTACATTGATCCCTCGTATGTTACATGTAGACTTTTGTGGAAAAAGTACTGCTGAGAGCTGTTCAATGGAAATGAGAATGCAAATATACCTGGAACATTTTTTGACGAGGTACTGAACAAATTTACTCAATTGAATATACCTTAAGTTCACCTTGGCTACACCTCGCCTGAAAAGAACACCAACTTGAGGTGCTAATTTGCATATTTGGATACTCAAGTACACCTCAACTATTTGTCAACTACACCTCAACTATACCTCCTGATATTTGAGGGTACACCTCCACTACACCTCAAAGCAGTATTGGTTTTTAACACCCAGATGTACATTCAGGATAAATTTATGGAATTATTCTTATTCACCTCCAGTTTTAACATATTTCAATCAGATTTCATAA
This sequence comes from Hanleya hanleyi, assembly GCA_036873755.1. NCBI lineage: Eukaryota > Metazoa > Mollusca > Polyplacophora > Lepidopleurida > Hanleyidae > Hanleya > Hanleya hanleyi. Next base: position 1,079 of record JAVTVY010043457.1, on the reverse strand, counting down.
AATACAGATATAGACAATCTAAATATATTTTTTCAGAAACCTGCTCTTACAATGTTGCAGGAATTTTCGTCTCTGTAACCATATATGAAGAAAGACTAAACTTCAAAAAGATTAAAGCAAGCTCTTTTGAATCTGTAGAGGTCCAGCAAACCATGTTTTTGTTGTCGTTTATCTTCATATAAAAAAAATAAAACTGAATGAATTATATATATGTATTTTTTTGTCATGGTGCTTAATTTCTAATATGATAATTGAAGCAATGTTAATTGTCCGAGTTGGCCAAATTTATAGTTGCGAGGAGTGGAATTATTTTGATTGATGGTCTGCTGCTTCTAATCCCAAAATATTCTCCCCAAAATCTTTCTATAATTTGATGTATTGCCGGGGTGGTTTGTCCATCTTAAGGTGTGTGGTCCTTTATACTGCTGCAGTTTACCTAAAGTTAACATTTTAATCTCCAAACTTTCTCCAGGCATGCCAGGAGATCTGTCTTTAGCTCTCCTCTCAATTCCAAATGGCAAGGCCTCATATTATGAGTGCTTGTTCATGCTTGTTTTGCAGATGGTGACTTTTTCTGTTACACTCGACACGAGCCAGTGGGAGTATGTGGTCAGATCATTCCGGTAAGAGGGTACATCTTTGAATTGTTTATGTTTGATCCGGCAACTTTAGCTGTGAAAGCTTGATATTTGAGTCTAAATGATATCTGTTACAAGTGCCATTGTCATTGTAGAAGTGAAACAATAATGTTGTTGAATTTTTTGGACCTCAGTATCTTGTAAATGAAGCTTTGTCCCACCCCATACCCTTATTTATTTAGTGAACTGACGTCCTGCTACATTTATGGAACCCAGTCACCTCATCTGGGACTGTCTCCACTGCAGGGTTGTGAACTTGAACCCCCATTCCCTTATATATTGTGGAAGCTTAGGGCTGTTCCAGAAAATGGTACATGGGGTGAGGGAGAAGACACCTTTTTCTGACCCCAACCACCAGTATACCATTTATCCTATCTCCATAATGTTAAATGACTATATATCACCCACTGCACATATACCATAGAACTGGAAAATTACCCC
>JAVTVY010043456.1:0-20637 GCA_036873755.1 Hanleya hanleyi | reverse complement strand
AGCATTCGTGAAGGCGCACCCCACGGCATGGGTTTGACGTCACTTCCGGTTTCAATAAAACGACCTCCGAACACAGAAGAGTTCCATTTTTCCCTTATTCATGTACTGACTTGCCACATGCGGGTTTCCCACCGCATGTATGTATCAATTGCGTCATTCTTTTTCATCACTGATGGTTCCGTTTCCGTCGTCTTATCAATAACATTTCTAGTGTCACATTGTTGGGGTCTGGTGGTAGTGGTGGATGTATCGGTGGGAGTCTCCGATCTGGTTATTGGTGGTGTTGCTGTAAGATCACACAGAACCGCATCGACAGCGCGTATATTCAGGGTGATGGTTGTCCATGTATACCGTAGGCTTAGAATAGTCTGGATTCATTGCTCTGCCTGACATAGCTTCGCTTCAACTAAACTGCCTCTTTTTATAGAAAAATACCCGCCCACGCTCTGGAAAACCCCCGATGATCGACCAACGTATTTTTTACCCATCAATCACAGACGTGCAAAATCGATGACCTTCAGCGACGTACACCAAACGTACCGACTGGACTATTGTTTACATTCTGTGAGCGGTGTCATTTAAAAAAAATGTATAGAAGTCTCGTTAATTGAAAACATGTTTGATCCCATAAAAGTATGTGTTCCATGAAAATGGGGAGGGGAGGGAAACATTTTATTTTATGTTCAACATACAGTGTACATATTCTTGTTTGGAAGATCGTATTTCATCAAAACAAAAACATTTACACGGACATCGCAGTGTCATGGAAATGTAAACAAACGTGACAGGACACAAAAATATTCGGTTGATTTTGGCATACGGGGCGAATACAATCACAACTTCTGGAAAAGATCAGTTGGATGTTCGATCTTCCAAACAAAACAAACATATCCATTAGTTTGACAGAGAATTTGCACTCGTGTGACCGCTCTCAACGACGTTTTGTATACGTATTCTATACGATCAGCTGTTTCAAACATCCGTTCGATTCTCGGCCTTTGATTGGTTAATTGATATGTGGCTTGTCATGTCTGCGTGTCGGCTTCCATAAACAGTGTAATTTATTCAAATCTAACCCTCTCCACAGAGTAGGCATTTTACACCAAAAAAAATACTTATAGTAATAAACATAATCTGTATGTGTTGGACGATGTTATTATGGCGACTCTAGCATTCGTGCGACCCCAGTGTCGAGCGTTTATTGTCCAGTTTGCACAAACAAACAAAGAAAATTGGCGGCCGCACAACGTTCGTCGTACGTATGGACAGAGCATGACGTCATCGGGCACCGGCAAATCCCAACATGTGGTCTTCCGTGATATGAATGCATTAGATACATACACCCGCCCGTTAGTTTTATATAATTTTGCATGGTACAATCACTCGCAAAAGGTTGGAAATCATCCGTGCAGGCCATATTTCTGGCTCAAAAATGGCGCCCACGAACAATTTCCCCGGATAATACCAGAATTAAGATCGCAGCCCCATCTATACACTCTGACGCAAGGGAGACAACTCGGACTAGGCCAATCCTCTTGTAGGCGAAATTACCCGGTGATGTTCCCTGATTCGCACATTTGCATCTATTTTGCCTGTATAGGGGGTGGTAATTTTTTGTAGATTTTACTATGGGTTGTGGGGTTCTTCGTCTCACCTCGTAGTCCATACTGGGTGGACATTTTGGGATCGAGGTGAGCCCCTATTGGTCCTATGGTGTCGTATGTAGTCTTATTGTAAAGTATACGTCAGGGAGCATCCGACTGAACTAATGTATCGTCCGTTTTCAATATTCCGCGCATGCGCAGTCTGGCCGTATTATGGAAATATACGTTTTGGGGTCGAGGTGGACCACTAGTGGTCCGATAGTGTCGTATGAAGTATCAATGTGAAAAACTCGTGAGGGAGCATCCGACTGAACTAATGTATCGTCCGTTTTCATCATTCTGCGCATGCGCAGTCTGGCCGTATTATGGACATAGACGTTTTGGGGCCGAGAGGGGTCACTGGTGGTCCGATGGAGTCCAGTGAGGTATCAATGTAAAGCATACGTGAGAGAGCATCCGCCTGGACTAGTGTGTTGTTTGTTTTCACCATTCTGCGCATGCGCAGTAGAGAAAGGGTATGGACATAGGCGTTTAGTGGACGAGAGGGGCCACTGGTGGTCCGATTGAGTCGTGAGCCCTCGGGTTGTTGACCCCGATTTGAGGGATGTCCACGTCATCTGTGACGTTGTTGGTGACGTCATCAGTAGGAGTAGCAGCCAAAGTGGGAATTTTGGGGCAGTGATGGCAGGATTAGTAGTATAAAAGCGCAGTTCGAGCCCTATTGACCTTGCGGCACAATGTGCAATGTGTGTATGCGCGCGTGTGTGTGAGTGAGTGAGTGAATGATTGAGCGAGTGAGTGAGTGAGTCAGTGTGAGTGACTGAAGTAGTGAGTGAGGGGGTGACTGAGATAGTGAGTGAGTGAATGAGTGATTGTAGCAACGCCCGCCAACGCCAAGCTCAACGCTTCAACTCCCTGGTGAATTAGCGCAAAAGCTGTGATTTTTCTAGACACTAATTCATTGGAAATGCAGTGACGTCCTTCAACGTCCGTCGGTACGCCCTAGCATAACGCCTTGACGTCATGATATAGACAGATGAGAGAACAACGACAACAACAAGGATGAGAGAACAACAACAACAACAAGCTGTTTTCATATAGTTTATTTTCTCCTCCATCATATCATATCCACGCTGGAGGAGCCGCATTGGGTGTGTTTACAATTCAAGAAGTATCTTATCCAATCAGAGGCCACCATTTGGTCCTGTCATATTCGATCTTGCCCGTTAGATGTATTCTCGGCTGTCCAATCAGAAGTCGCCGTTTCAGAAATTTCCATCTTTGCTCGGTGTGATCTAATATGATTCTTATTCATTCATCTGTCTGTATATATGTTACAAGTCTCTCTTTCGAGATAATCGCGGCCATATTTTTCCATACAAGGAAAAAACGGCTTTTGGTGGCAAGCTCTCACTTCGCCCACTGGGAAATCTCCTCTCTCCTCGTGCAAAGATCACACCCGACCAAGGGTACACCTTCAAGACAGGTCAGGCATCGCTGGCGATGGTAGCGGAGATCGCCGGGCTCTCCCCTGGTTGAACTGTAACCCACACTGAAGAAATCATCTATCATTTCCATAGTTATGGGTGGGTATCGTTTGGTAACTCTTTTGGGGAGTCAAGCGGGAACCGGCATCTTTTCGTCAATCTTCAACGATTGCTCGTCTGCCTTGGAATTGGCTGGCTTCTCCATTTGATCGGGTCTGGTACAGGTTGTGACAATGGACATCTAACATGCGTGTTTCCGTATTTATAATTAGAGATGGGTAGGTTTAAAATTGAAGAAGACCCTTGTCCAATCAGAGGCCGTCCTTTGTATCAGTCATATTCGTTCTTGCCCGTTAGATGTATTCTCGGCTGTCCAATTCAGAAAGTTCCATCCTTTTGTTCTAGTCCTCCACGGGCAGGCCTGGATATTCGTCGGGCAGCATGCCCTGAAACAGTTGTTTGCGCATTCTGATCGCATTTTCCAGGGCCTCGGTGGGGGGTAGCCCCATATCCTCTTCCAAGTGACGCTTGGTCTCCATGATGGACCTGTGCGTGGGGTCGCCTTTCATTTCAAGCGGTAGTAAGGATATCCTGTTCATAGATCGCCATTGCTGTTTTCCTGATGCGGGTGCGCATTTGGGTATAGGCCTGTTGTAAGTTATCCTGTCCGGCGTCCTCGTTCGCTGCAGCGTGAGTATTGATAGCTGCTGTCACAATACGATCCCAGAAAGTAGGTTCTGCCTCACTTTCCTGGGGTGTAGGCTGTAAGCTCTCCGTAACAGTAGACAGACTGTCAGCAATGTCGGATTCGGTATCAGGCGATACACTCTCATCAATCTCTGTATCAGCACCCGATTCAACGGAGTCTTCAATCCCATGTATATTTTTCTGGCGTCGCATAATATCGTAATGTCTGGTGAACGTGCGTTCGCACTCAGAGCAAGTAGAAGCCATGTTGACGGTTGATCGTCGACTATGCGTGTCTTGGCAATACGCGTGCTTTTATAGACGCCCGTCAACGCTTAGCTTAACGCTTCAACGCCCTGGTGAATTAGCTCAAATGCTCTCATTTTTCTAGACACCAAAACATCGAAATGCAGTGACGCCCGTCAACGCCCGCCTCAACGTCTTAACGCCCATCACAACGCCTTAACGCCATGTTCATCACCACTGGACGTTGATGTTGGAGGTTGAAGAAGATAATTCCCGTCTCCAGCTGGGTCTCCATAAAGGTTTGAAATGCATGCATGGTCAGAGGATTCTGGGCACGGGTAGTTGTGTTGTCTTCGGGTACTATCTGTTTCTTATGCAGCAGAAGACATACGCGTGTCACCCATTGGATGTCATCTATGAGCGTGGTAAGACGAGAACGCATGCGCTGGTCGTTGGTCCCACCTTGCGCTGTATCAATAATAGCATCGACATTGGCTTGCCGTAACGCTTCGGCTAGAATATCGTCGGTGTCGGGTTCAAACAAGTTGGCCTCTGCAGTGCTCATGGTGAAATGAGAGGACTGGTGCCCTGTGGTCTATTTATAGTGAGACGCTTTTGATCTTAATGATGCGTTCGAACAAATGTTTCTTTTGTGCCATTGCTCTGACATACGCCGCTTTCCAGTTCATGCCCGAGGTTTTCAACATCGACGCTGTTCTTTCGATTTCCATATGGACCGGGTCTTTGTCCAGCAATTTTATATGGGTCAGGAGGTCGGCATAGTGCTGACGTAAAACCCGTCGTAGTCTGGGTGCCAAAGTGTTATGGGCTAACATTACGGCTTCCTCTTTCGAATACCCTTTGCGGTGAAACTTGTTTCCTGTGGCCTCCAACATCACGCCCAGCTCGGCGTCCATACTTGCTTTGAACAAAGCCTTCCATAGCCTCGAGTTCACATTATGTTCATTCCCTTGTACGGGTTTGGGTTGGTCCTTCACGGTTGGGTGATATTCCGGCACTGATGGTATGAAGGGGACCTGCTGTACGGGGGCGGGTTGCTGCTGCGGCTCTGCCAGATGTGGACTCGGTGTATGGTGTAGGGGCTGCGGTGATGCCTCACCGGGTAACATGTGAGTCGTCAGCCGGCGATCTTAGGGGGTATGGGCTTTTAAATTTACGAACAGGTAGCCGCTCGGACGACTTGTCGCTCCTTGAAACGCCTGCATGAAATGGTCGATGTTCTGAGGATAAATTCGACTACCAAACACACGGATTTTTGTTCTTTCGATGGGGTTGGAGAACAACACAAAGTATTGGCAGTTCAATGCAATATCTCTGGACGCCTTGCCTTAAGGAAAGAGATTCTGTGTCAAATAGATGACGGACAGATTGCGATGATGGGACCCTTTGGTGAATAGGTCGGCGATTTTCGAATTGTCCTTGGCCGCTCTCATCAGATCATCGAGCACTACCACGTTGGTCTGCTCGGAATCGAAGTAATAGGGTTCGTCTATGTCGTGAGGAATTCATGGGACGAAGCTCACATTCTGTAACCTTCGTAGGCGGACTGCCACTGGCTATAACACCATACAACGCGTGTCGGAGCTGGGGTTGCCACACCTTCCTCTAAGAACTTTATCACCCAGGACGTCTTTCCACACCCCGTAGGGCCGCTCACCGTCATCGTATAGGGATGTTCTACGCCACTTGGTGGACCTATAGCGGGACTTGGTGGTGTCTCTTGTCAATGCGTTAGACGCATATGTCTGAGCATATTGTCGCGACGAGAGAGTGTCTTTTGACAGAACGGACATGTACTCGACATGGTACCCGGTCAGAAGGTGGATACAGACTGAGGTTAACGGTGTACAAACGACCTTATATGACCACTCACTCCCTGATTACCTCAGTCACTCACTCACTCACCATCGTTAGTGCGTCCATGCGTTAAGACGCGCGTTGGGCACGCCTCACGGGCGTTGGGCACTCACTCACTCACTCACTCACTCACACACTCACTCACTCACTCACTCACTCACTCACTCACTCACTCACTCACTCACCCACTCCCCCACACACACTCACTCACTCACTCACTCACTCACTCATCGCATGTTCCACGGATGTAACAACCCATAAATGCAGTGGGAAACCCGGATGTTGAAAGTCAGTACATGCATTCCATACGTCTAAGGTGTAAGAAAACATTGGAACTCTTCTGTGTTCGGATGTAGCTTTTGGTCATAGAAACACAAAATGTGTTTTTTTTTATACAACATTGTGAGTTTGGGTTGTTTTGTATACCGTAGTTAACCATTTAAACAGAGCTAATTGGCCCGTATTGACCTTGTTGACTGGTATATATGGCCTAGGCCCCCTCGTTACCCCTGGCGGCAAAAACTAGGTGAAGATAACTGCGGGTTGTAAGGTGACCCGGAAGTGACCCCTGTGCACCGTTATTAAGATCCGCTTTATAAAAGGGGATGTGGACCCTTATTGACCTACTCACGACAGGGGGCGCTACCCGTCCCTTTTTGTTGCACCATTATTAATATCCGCTAATGTAAAAGGGGAAATTAGAGGCGATTTCTCCGTAGATGGTCGACAGGGGGCGCCACCAGTCTCGTGACGTCACTTCCGGTTTCGGTCACGTGACCGGACATTATATTCCCGGATGTGACGCCATAGTGACGTCATAGACGACCAGGAACGTATGGCCCTGGGACTACTTTTTCTGTTCACAGCACCACCGGACTACTTTCTGGCCGCCTCACCAACAGACCACATCACCACGGTAAAATACAAAAGGTCACTTCCGGTCACGTGAACGGAGGTGACCTTTGACCCGGAAATGACCGTTGACCTCTGTGACCTTTGACCTCTGTGACGTCATATCCGCAGCGCCCCCTGGCGGAAGTAGGCCAATCATACCCAATCGGTGTTTTATATACTACTGCCTCCCTTTGTTCATGCCCTTGCATCAGGTTGAACATCGAAATACGCACAAAATAGAGAAGCCATCTAAATGTCCCGTGTGTAAAACGTACAGATCTAGACCTATCAAGTTACTTAAAATGCTGAATATACGTGGATACACCACTCAAGTGGTCTGGTTGTGATTACTGGTGTTCACGACTGGTTATGTGAATGAACGTAGTCTGGCGGTGTATTTTTTGTCAGAATTAAAACACTAGAGTCCCGTGCGTATAGGTGCTAGACCTGGATAACAAGTTATTCAATATGCTGTATGTAAGTTTAGGATATTAACCGGTATAAATTACGGGTCCATCACGATGAGCCCCGGAAAACGCACATAAAAGAAAAGTCATCCATTGAATACAAGTCGTGTTGCATTTGTGCAGCAAGCCGTGAAATCGCATACAAAAGTAAAGCCATTTAAGTATTTGTGGTCTGCTTAATCGAGAGGACAGAGTTTTCCGAATGGGGACAACGAAACGTGGATATGAGAGAAACCACTCAAGTGTTATGGGTGTGATTACTTCTTTGTTCCAACTGGCACATGTTATTCTGTATTCCTCTTGTGGAAATGTGAATTAACGTAGAATATCTCGGAATTAAAGACAGGACCGATGTTACCTGGTGCTGTGTATATCACAGGAGGAGAAACCTTTTGTATATCCAATGTGAGTATATGGTCTGTACGCCGGCGGTCTTATTACAATATGCAATCGCACGTTTAAAAGAAACTTTGCCCGTCATCCTTGTGCGATTATGTTTAGAGGAGCTCAATTCGAATAGACACACAATGACCACAACGCACTGCGAAAAAGTGTTGTTTTTAACAAAATTTGGTGCTAACATGGCTTCAACACAAACATATTTCCAAAAAGATTCTGGTGCTATAAAAATGGCTCCAACACAGTTCTTATCGCAGTGTAGGCGTAAAAACAGCTTTAGTGAATGGAAATGACACCCGTGGCTCCAAACTCATCACATTCATTGTTGTTGAACGTGTGTCCGGCTGTAACACAACAGTTATATCCGCCACGATGATTTCCCTTACCACACTGTATAGGATAAATCTGATCTATCAGTCTCGCTATTCTCCAATGTAAAGATTGTGGATACCATAGTTTTTGCAAGATTGAATACCAATATGAATCAGCTCAGTCGAATGAAACAGAAAGATAGATATGGTCAATTCTGTCAATTTTATATGGGGTCGTCTGGTTCTGGCGATCATCAGTGGTTTTAACTTCTCGCCCATCACACTAGCACACAAAGCCACTCTGAGCTGGGAATTTGGTCGTTTCCGCCGGCGAATTCATCACCAAAACGTTATAGATCTAACAGACTGAATACTTACCGTTGAACATTTATTGGCGTTAAGGTGGCTGCCTGGTTACAAGAATGAGTGTTCTGCGCATCACAATTACCTCCCTTGTAATCGTACCTCGTTAGTGTATAGCTAGAATGAAAGTAGTAGGAAAAGTGGAAATTGCCTATTGTTTGTGGAGCGCTCACTTCCGGTTGTGTGGGGCGCTGCCCTCAGCCAATCAGAAGCGAGTATTTTGACCGGGTGCATTATGGGACATATCCAAGATGGCGGCACGTATGTTCAAGATGGCGGCACGTCCGGCCCTTTATTTAACCTGAACTTTTTGCGTACCGCAGTGCCCCATTTCACTCAACAACACCTGGTCTGGTGCCTACGTGTGAGTGAGCTCACGTGCCAAACTAACAATGTTGCACCACGATCGCTACAATGTTGCGGCCACCGTGAACCCCGGGTCTGGTGCCTACGTGTCTGTGAGCTCAAGTGCCGAACACATGGCTCTTCGAATTGCAACAATGTTGCAATCCGATCGCTACAATGTTGCGGCCAGTGAACCCCTGGTCTGGCGCCTACGTGTCTGCGTGACTGAGCTCACGCGCCGAACACATGGCTCTTCGAATTGCAACAATGTTGCAATCCGATCGTTACAATGTTGCGGCGACCGTGAACCCCTGGTCTGGCGCCTACGTGTCTGTGTGAGTGAGCGCACGTACGGAACACCTGGCTCCTCGGATTGCAACAATGTTGCACCACGATCGCTACAATGTTGCGGCATCGATATACAGAGCTTGAACACAAAAAGGGGATTCTAGATTAACCTGGGAAAGATGGGCAGGTCCATTTGGACCAATCAGCGGTCGGGAAAAAGAACCAATCAGCGGTCGAGAACAAGAACCAATCAGCGGTCGAACAATCAGCCAATCGAATTGGTGTATTCACGGTGTGCTTTCGCCTACGTCCGCGCTTTTTTTCCTATAAAAGCCGGAGTTTTCATGGCATTGCGTCATTCTTTCACTGACCTCCCGACGCTGCGGTACCTGACCAGCCTAAGCCTAGATATCCAGCCTGACGAGAGGAGCGCCTTGCCTGACCAGTGGATATACTTCAGCCTACCTGACCAGCCTGAGCCTAGTTATCCAGCCTGACAAGAGGAGCGACTTGCCTGGATTTGCCTGACCAGTGGATATACTTCATCCTGGAGCTGACCAGCAGCTGCCTGCCTGACGAGAGGAGCGACTTGCCTGGATTTGCCTGACCAGTGGATATACCTCAGCCTATACCTCACCAGCCTGAGCCTAGATATCCAGCCTGACGAAAGGAGCGACTTGCCTCAATTCTTCCAGATCTAGGCCTCACCAGCACTCAACCCCTCACACGTACGTAATATGATATCCCCCCCCCCCTTTTTTTTTAGACAAATCCTTATTCGTTTACTGGAACGCGTAAAGTTTTACCGTAAGTGAGAACCGGCAATATTTTTGTAAACACTCAACGGCATCGCTCCAACTTGGGTAGGTCAATCATAGCCCAGGAATGTCAATCAATGTGGAGACGACGGCAGAAAGAGACACAATTGAGGTGCTATAATTTCAGCTATGAGAGAACATCGTTGGATAGTGATACAGTCGTGCGAGTTTAGTAAGCATCACACTCAATAGGTTTAAAATATGACCAAGTTGCTCTTGACAAATCTTTTGATGGGAGAATGTTAGATGGTCCATATTTCGACACTGCTCCAAATCAACTTGCTTTCATCCGCCGTATTTGAAATAGGTATATCGCTACGGTACTGTCTATGATCAATCACATGGGGATCATTATAACCCTGAACTTAAACTTTGAGAGTGTTCTTTTCCATGAATAATGCATCATTTTTAGCACAGTTTTACACTGACCTTGACCAGCGCCGTGAGTAGTCCAATATAATGTGACTGGAATACGTCCTCCTTTAATATGTTGATGTCTACCATGTCCGTATCACAGTCACACTTTCGGACTTCAGAAATTGTCAAATTGTGACGCAATAATTAATTGACATGATTACTGACCGGTTTGAATGTATCCGTGCAGCTTAGATCCACAAAATGGCACATTCCAGGCATCCATCGATCTCTCATTAAGCCATAGGCAGATAAATCTTCTCCGATCAGCGTAAAAAAATTAGGCGCCTTCGACTTTGGCATATGAAGGGAAGTGACGTAGGCACACACCAACACGTGTGAACGAATCATGTGATACTCTGAGATACGGGGTCTTCTCAAATTATCTGACTAACGCACAAGTTTTGTGCTCGCTTTTTGGTAATTCTTGAAAGGTCCCTTTCTGTACACGTGCGTTTGTGTACACCATGTGACACGAGGGATCGTGTGATTACTTCCCATAATGCTTTAGTGTGAAACCATATTCGCCATTTTTGGACGGATTTTCGGTGCTCTGGAACATGTGACAGTTTGTTGTCTCCATGGAACTTTACGTAGAGTGGTTCAGATGTGTGGGTGGTGTTATTTTGTGCCTTGAAACACGAGCAATTCATTCACACTGGTGAGTGTGCTTGTCAGTTCTTTATTTTCTCAAAATCTCCTATTTTTCTGGAGGAAGATTTCTGCACCTGCACTTGACTTCGTTATCAATGGGACTGTACAGCCCAATCGAACATCCAAATAATAAAAGAAAGGGCTGTCAGTCACCCATTGTATTGGACTACGCCGTGAGAGGGGTAATAAAGAGACAAGGGGTACAGCTTCTTCCAACATTCACATGATACACGAAAACTGTCACACATTGTGTACAATTATATACATCGATCACCATATTTTCAGTTCCATATCGTACAGGAAATGATATATAGTTCTCTAAACCCCTTGCATTATTTTTTTCGGACAGCTTTAATTGACATAGCCTGGGGTTAAGAGATGTCACGCGTAATTTCAGAAACCACACAGCGTCATGGGTACCTTGATTAGATATAGATATCTTAAAATGTATTCATTCGGTCGTTCCATAGCATCTATGGATCCCTGAATAAATGTTTCCTTGTTATGGACACTTTCATTCCATTTGTTTCCGAGAGACTACCACTGGCCCCAATTTCTGTAACTTTGTTCATGCACCATATGACAGAACAGCAGAAGTGCATCATGAACATGTTGAAGCATAATAGAACATCACCTGGATAAAGAAATTAAAGATGTAATCAGCCTCAAAATCTAGGCTGAAATCGATGTCTCACAAACTTGGCGAAAGTGACATATGTTACAACAGTTACTGGTACAAAATGAAACACATTTTGCCACAAAAAACTAAACCTGTTTCTGCCATTCACGAGAAAATGGGAGGAATTGATCATCAAAATAAACAGTATGGCATGCTGTTTATTTTTCCACGACCATGTCAACTAGCGTATATATGTGTGGTGCATTCTACCAACGTATGCTATGCTACATTATCGAACCTTAGGCACGAGCCATGACATTATCCCATGGCTGCATCTGTTCAGCATTCAGATTCGTGAGCGTCGCTACGTCACTCATATGTCATTTTCCTCTCCGCATACAACACACACTCAATGGCGAAACAGAAAAACTATCGAAGCGAGCAGAGTTACAAATTGATCTGACAAGATATTCTTGCATCCACTGTATATGGCCATCCCGCTATCATCAAATATTATACATTTGATGCTTTAGTAATCTTCTCTGCTGAAAAACGCACATGGGAGAGGTTACTAAATCCATCGATTTTGAGGCTGATTAAATCTTTAATATTGAATCGATACCTACAACACAACAAGATGATGCATACATCGCGATATCCCTAGTGACATTATCCAATCAATTTTGTGACCGGATCTTCTCATGACTGCAGAATGATGGATGTATAAGTTCAGGCACTCCATAATAATACAGTGGGCACTGGTCATGCAGAGCACACCCTGCAACCCTTTCCCCTACCCCATCTTAACAGGTTCCCTGATAATCCCCAATATTTGAATATCTGGATACTGAAAATGAGGCTCTTTGTGATTCAGTGAGGTTGCTTGTCATTAAACTAAAAAATAAAACAGAGAATTATAATTGACATGGCACAACAGATACATGGTGGAGGTTACCAGCCTCCTACAGAAGGGCCCATCTGTGGATGGGTATGTCGAAACTGCCCTCAGATCGTGATCGAGAATTCTAATGCATGTTAACTGCCAGTTCATTGTTGGTCCTGGCAGTACTACACTGTAATCTCAGCTGAGCCAAGAACGAGAGTGATAGGGTTTGCATGGCAATATATGAAGTTCTGTGAGAATGCACAGTGGTAAAACTTGAAATTGAACCATCTCAGACTCCATATGCGCAGGATTATTAGTCTGCATTCAGTCAGTTATTGTTGATAAGCCAGTGCCTGGGGCAGAGAATAACCAACAGTTTAATTTTTCCTCAATACAAGTGATTTCAGTTTTTGCCATTTTACTAAAATTGGGTATCTTTCTGATTTTGAAATAATGTTAACAGAAACCTTTTCGATTAATTGACATCTGCAAGGGTCTACTCCTCAATCCAACAGATCTCTATCAAGATTTGACTGGATTAATTGATGGATCCTAATGTACTTAACGGGAAATCGATCTTGCTCGATTTTTAGGTAGCCCTAGCCCAATCACATGACTATCACTCCAATCCAGTTTTAACAGTTGATTCACAACACTGAATCAAGCTTGTGTGGGTAAAGCTACAACTGAATAGGGGGAGCATGGAATAAGACACCACATCCTTATGAATACCCTAAAATCATACAGAATTGATAAATTGATAACTGCAAACCTGATCTCTATTAGGCAATTGGCAAGACTATGTCACTATATACATATCCAATAATTCCAAGGCTTCAGGGGGCATTAATAGATGTGCCTATATGTTACAGTTCATATATTCAGAGAGATGTTCCATATGCTACTAGACAAGGTTTAATCCATTACATTTTGATGTTGTGGTTATACCCAATTTTGTGATTCATATGCCCTTGCATTGATTCACTGCATCATCAGTAACTAAAAACACAACAGCATTGCTACATGTAGGTTGATATATATATATTCCTGAGGATGAGGGTTTCCCCTTGTCGAATGGTATCAGAAACATTTATCTTGAAAATAATATCCACTAACAAGATCATACCTACACAAAAAAGACTTGAAGGTTGAATACACTATCTATTGCTGTTCTCACTGTATATGGTGTAGGATTTTGCCTTTCTAAATGGCACACCATAAATGTACATGGTCATTATATAATGTTGAGCATTTGTGAAGCTGAATGACCTTCGCATATTGTTTCATTTATTTCTACAATACCAAGGGTTTCTACAATACCAGAAGTTCATAAACTGGAAGTGTACGAAAGATAAACATTATAGGCCCACTTCACGAGATTCGTGTGGCGTCATGGGTGATCTGTGTGTACATTTCAAAAGGCGGAGTATTTGAATGACAACAACAAACAACGAGATCAGTCGATTTCAGCACGAACATGGCACATCAACAATAGTGACCTGCCATGTCACATCATGTCTTATAAGCAGGAAGGTGGTGGTCAATGCTGTCTTCTGACAATACATGTATAGCTCAGGGGATTCTAGCTAGAGCTTGTGAATTGACACAATGTATACTACATACATCTGGTAATATGGTTACAAGAATCCTGTGGAGACATGGCCTTGATCCAAGTCAAAATATACAGTGAAATTACATGTAGGTTCAATCCTGAAAGGTTATGTGTACAATTGCTTCCTGGGAAATTCTCAATGTTTTTAATTGCAATTAAGCAATCCTCCTACATGTAGCACAATAAATTCAAACAGCTGAAACGATGCCTCCTTCATAATGGAATAATTGGAAGACTTGTTGCTGTCTATTCTTATAAATAAGAAATCTAATTTACTGAAGAATACTATTACATGTAATTTTATTTCCCCTTCTATAGGACACTAAATCAGCTGACAAGTATGCCTTCTTACATAAGGTGGAGTAATTTGAAGAATTATGACTGCTATAGAAAGATTAAGAACTGCTAATTTCCTTGTAAAGTGGTGAAACTGTTGGAGGGATGATTATTTCTTGAACAGTTTTGATTATGATATTCAAATATATTCATCATATTTTCATCATTATTAAAATTTCCAAAAGCATTCAAATATTTCTCCCAGCTATTCAGAAGCAACAGATAGATCTTTGTCCAGTTTGGATTAATGCTAAGGCAAAGTGTATTTTCCCATTCAAGAAGTTTAAACAAATTTCTGGAACAAATCTCATTTTGGTCAGGATATAGTTTGCACATTCACCTGTTTGTCCTGCTCATTTAGGGCGGATGTTTTCAAGTGCAATTCGACGAGGGAGATACTATACAAAAAATAAACTAAAATCCTCACCCTAGTACAATGTGAGGAGCAAAATGGGTATAATAGAGAAACTACATGGTTGTGGAAGGTTTGTAAGAGATCCATTCCTGCTGGTTGTTAATTCACCCTCCCTCTGAAGGGTTATTTCATTGCAAATGCATAATTGATTGGAAAAGACTACATGTACATATAGATGTAATCATTTTGGTGATAGTCCTGTTTCTCTGTGTGTTGTGATGAGAAATTATCAACTTTTCATAAGATAAACAGAACACTAAAATGCAGTAAGCTGGTGAGTTAATTTTTTTTTGTAAGTGACGTACATGTATAGCTTCACAGTTGGATCTAATAGTGCCTTCTACAAGAATGTATATTTCTCAACACTGCATCATAGAGAGAAGAATCATTTTTCCAAGTTTTAACACTTGGCGCAACATCTAATTGATATTATTTTCAATATTAAGGAAATACAGGCATTTGAATTACAAGAACCTGAACGAAATCATGTTCCGTACATGTAAATTCAAGAAGCTTAAATTGAACTATTTTCATTTCTTCCATGGAATAGTTTCAAGAACTACAAGTCCAGTAGCATAGCTAGATGATCGCATCCAGGTATTTAATTTCGAACATAATATTCAGAAATGAGATCTTAATAATAATAATAAAACTTTATTTCAAGAGGGTGAAGGGGGGAGGAAACTTTAAGAGTGTTTGTAGCTGAAGATCTCAGAGTTCTTTGACCAATGTTGTCATTGAATAGATTTTTTTTGTAATCTGGGTAATTGTTGTTGTTGTTGGTTCGGAAATCCCTCCTTTCATCTAGAAGCACCCTCTTGCAGAGGTATTTAGAAGCTTGCGGAGTAACCCCTGCCGCTTACAAGGGTGGTCGAGACACGGTCAGTAGCAGTCGAGGGCCCGTGCTGTGCAGGCTGTGCAAGTAACTTATTTACAGTGCATTGACACCTCCTGACTGTACATACAGACCCGTCCCTTTTTCTGACCAGGTGTGTGCGATGTACTACTGTGAGTGGATTTATATAGCAGTCACTGAAAGATGCCCAGGTACTTTATTCCCCAAGTGCCTCCGCTGGTGAAGGTCTAGCGTAGCAACTAGTTCCACCATCAGTCCATATTACCCTGGACACCGAATCAGTCCAGCGCCTTTTGAATAGGCGAGTATATATGTAAGCGTTCACATGCGCGGGGCGAACCCACGCCAGCTGTAGCACTCCGGGTCAGAGTCAGACACTCTAACCATTCGGCCACGACACGCTGTAATACACATTGACTGATTTGTATACAGTAACACCTTTATTGAGTTTAATCAAATTAAATACTGTTTGCCACTGTAGCATGTTAAAAAGTTGAGCAGAAGGAGTATGTTTTGTTTTGTCTAAGATCAAACGTGCTGCAGTCTTTTGCCGTTTATGTATCGTGTTCAGTAGTTGGTTTGAGCAATTACCCCAGATACTGATAATATGGGAGAATATGTATCCATTGTAGAATAAATGTCGCATATTCTGTGAAATTAGACTCTTATGCTTCCTCAGGACAGACAGTAATCTTGAAACAGTAGTACAAATATGATCCACATGAGATTGCCAAGACAGAGTTTTATCTAAATGTAAACTAAGCAATTTTTTATGGTCATGACTCTTTCAATATTAAGGGTGCCATTGATTGTGACATTGGAAGATTCCATACCACATTGCTTTAACTTTTGGGATGACCCTATTAACATTGCTTTAGTTTTACTTGGGTTAATAATCATTTTGTTTTCAGAGCACCATATTTTTTGCCATAATCATATTTTTGTTAACTTTAATGATTTTGAAAGTACTGAATTATCAGTACAGGAAGTTCCCCATTACTAGTGTATCAAACAAGTTATGTTATTACACTATCAGAGCGGCTATCTATTGTTGGCAATTTATAGAATTTAATGTACTGAAAAAATTGAAATGCGCACCACGTCTGGAGCCTGACGCAGAGAACCTCAGGAGTGATCGACCTGGGGTTTTCACCAAACGACATCCCTTCGCCCAAGTGTAAAATGAACCGACTGCGCATGCGCGGACCAGAGTGTGCATGCACATAACCACTGGTACATTATCCCGAGAACTAATGGGGTGATCGATCTGGGGTTTTCAACAAACGACATCCCTTCGCCTTACACTAAAATGGTTCGACTGCATGCGCAGAACGGAGTGTGCATGTGCATCACGTCTGGTACATTATACAGAGAATCAGAAGGGTGAGACCTGGGGCTTGCACCAAACGACTTCCCTTGGGCCTGGCATT
Source organism: Hanleya hanleyi (assembly GCA_036873755.1). NCBI lineage: Eukaryota > Metazoa > Mollusca > Polyplacophora > Lepidopleurida > Hanleyidae > Hanleya > Hanleya hanleyi. Next base: position 3,628 of record JAVTVY010043456.1, on the reverse strand, counting down.
CGCACGTGAGAGTTAGCGACAGTATACGAGAGTTCGCAAGAATTGGGCTTTGAAGGAGAACCCCAAGGGTGAGAGACATGGGACTTTCACTCAACATTAGCCCAATTCACAATATAACATATTTTAGTCACCTTTTGTCAATACGTTTACAGTATTGTGTATATTTTACCTATCTACCAGTCCTCACAATTCACATCCATAAAGGAGGCTTAACCATTATTTCTAATTTCAGATCGACATCAAGTGTATGAAAACCTCCTAAGAAGAAAACTCTACAAATTGGAACTGCTTTGGAAGCTGGCGTATTACCGTGGAAGTTCCTTGGAAGACTTGACCTCTGTGCTATATATAGACTGTGCTGAGTGGACAATCCATCACTTTCACCATGTTCTCCTGCTCGAGCTGTTCACAAATATTCACTCGCCAGCGTAATGTACAAAGACATCAACGAACCCAGCATGGAAACGCCCGACCGCTGTTCGCCTGTACGACCTGTACACAGACATTTACACGACGGGATGCTTTACAGCGCCATGAACGGATTGCCCATGAGTCAGCGACGCATCTATGTGAGACGTGTGGCAACCGATTCAACCATCCGAACCAGCTGAGACGTCACCAGCACACCCGCCATGGATGCAACACACCAATCGTTCAGCCTCATGTGGAGGAACCCGTGGAAACGGCCGACACACCGGGGCCCAAGCAGATTCCAACTCCTGCTACACCGGAGCCCATGCACATCCCACCACCTACCAGGTCCATACTGATCCCGGCCCCTGAACCCGTGGAGATTTTGCCATTCTGCAATGAGGAGGGTCAGTTTATCAATGACCCGGTGGATGTGCCCAGCGACATATTTGCTGAAGACGATCCCGTGAGTGATATGTACCGACGCCATTGGCCCAATATCCGGCATTGCTTCCATCGCCGGTGTCGACTTCAAGATCGCTACAACTTTCGACTGACGGACCTAGCGCATCTCTCCAACTACGTCAACGCCATCTTTCACGACCAATCCTGTGCATTCAAGCTTAATCTGTCGTGTGGCTACCTGTTACGACACAAGGCAACGGACCAACTGCGATACTATTACCCGAGTGCCAATACTCACGTATACGCCAAGCCATTCACAGTAACTGATCGAACTTCACTGGAGATGGTTCTGACCCAGGTCGAGTTAGTGGATCCCTTGGACTGGGCCCAGCGACAACGCCCCAACACCCAATGGACCGTGGAGATGGCAACAAACGTCATCTTTTTCGTCACCAAATTGACCGATCACCCCATTGGCACATTCATCGACTTACCGGCTTGGCTGAAACAGCGAGAAGGCATGCATCCCTTAGTAGGTGGCACCAATGGACCGTATACCGACCGGAAATGTTTATTCCGATGTCTGGCGATTCATTTGGACCAGGTACCAGCCAGAATGTGTGACCGTGCCGCCAATGAATACTACAAGGCCTATTTAAAAGACCAAGAGATTGAACCTCACCATTTCCGTGGCGTGCCATTGAGTAAACTAGACGTGGTCGAAAGGTTGTTCGAAGTCAATATTTTCGTCTACAACCTCACCTGTGAATCCGACGACCAATTCATCGCCCACCTAGTCCATCGGTCACCCGAGCGTTATACCACGACCCTGAAGCTCAACTTGTACCAGGACGGGACCGTGGGGCATTTCTCGTACATTATGGACCTGCACAAATATGCCCAGTCCTACAGTTGTGCCAAATGTCACCGCGTCTTCAAAGAATCGTTCACATTACATAGGCACGAGAAGACATGTGACGGCGCCGTCAAACGGAAGTATCCTGGCGGCATCTTCCACAACACCCCGACCATCTTTGAAGAGCTCGCCGACGAAGGCATCGACATTCCCATCGAGCAGCGCTATTTCCCGTTCCGTGCCTGTTATGATTTTGAATCCATTCTTGAACCCATGGAAGCGACCTCGGCGAAAACGCAATGGACACAGCGCCACATTCCACTCAGCGTGAGTATCCATACCAACGTGCCCGGGTACGACACCCCACTGTGTTTGGTCTCCATGGGTGATCCCCATGAACTGATTGCCCGGATGATGGAGTATTTGGAGACGGTGGGTCTAGCCAGTTTTGAGCACCTAGTTTCCACCTTCCAGTATGCCTTAGACGAGCTAGACTCCCGTATTACCACCCTTCCCCATGGCATCGAGGATATGGAGACTACCAGGGATATCGAGAACATCGAGGATACGGAGATTACGGAAGACACAGAGGACGAGGACACTCCATCACCCGTCAAACCACCCAAGCCCTATGCTGAGAAACTGAAGTTGCGCTTGCTGGAGTACTTGAGTCAGTTGCCCGTCCTCGGGTTCAATTCGGGGCGTTACGACCTCAATCTCATCAAAACCTTTTTGTACCCGTATCTCGCCAAGGCCGGCACCGTCAAGTATGTCATAAAGAAGACCAATGACCACGTGGCCCTTTCCACCACTATGCTTCGTTTCCTGGATGTGCGGAATTACCTGGCACCCAATTACAGTTATGATCAGTGGGTGAAAGCATACGACTGTACCCAGATGAAAGGTTACTTCCCGTACACCTATATGACGAGCCTGGACCACTTAGAAGACACCCAGTTGCCACCCAGGGAAGCGTTTCACAATGACCTGAAAGGGGAAGCTCTGCCGGAGGCCACCTACATCGAACTCCAACAAGTGTGGAACCGCCACAGCATGAAGACGTTCCGAGATTTCCTCATATGGTACAACAACTTGGACGTCGTACCCTTCCTTGAGGCCACAGAGAAGATGTTCCGGTTATATCAGAGTATGGGCGTGGACATGTTCAAGGACTGTGTAAGCATTCCCGGATTCACCTTGCGGTACCTCTTCCACGATCTGCCCACATTCTTTTCGCTCATTGATCAGAAAGACGCCGACATGCACACGTGCCTGAAACAGAATATCGTAGGTGGCCCGAGTATTGTGTTTCATCGCTACCATGAGCAAGGTGTCACCCATATCCGAGGAGGAAAACTCTGTGATAAGATCATTGGGTTTGATGCCAATGCCCTATATCTGTCGTGCCTCGCTAAGCCAATGCCAGCAGGTCATTACATGCGGTGGCTGCCCCCAAGACAACCATTTCAAGGCACAACGCTCCACCAAAGATCTAGCGGAACACTGGCTCGATTGGGAAGCCCATCAACGGGGAGTCTCCATCCGTCATCAAGCCAATGCCACCGAGAAGCGGATCGGTGATCTCCGACTCCCTGTCGATGGATTTGCCTTCATCGACAACAGACCGACTGTGTTCCAGTTCCATGGGTGCTACTGGCACGGACACGAGTGTGCCTATGCCAGGGGTCGCTACAACGATCGGCGTGGACTCAGCCCTGAAGCTCTGCGGGAAGAGACACAGATAAACGGAGATTACATCAAGGGGCTGGGCTATGATTACGTTGAGCTGTGGGAGTGCGAGTTCAAACGCATGCAACAGACCCAGCCCGAATTGCGGAAGTTCTTGCAGACCTACGACCGACCGTTGGATTGCCACTGGACTCGCACCACAGCCCAACTCTTTGACGCTGTCCGCACCGAGCAACTCTTTGGCTTTGTGGAATGTGATATCCACGT
>JAVTVY010043455.1:0-21039 GCA_036873755.1 Hanleya hanleyi | reverse complement strand
GAGTTTCACATTCACGGTATCGGTGACGGTAAGCTGTGCCTTGTCGTTGTGTACGCTGACATCGAAGAACACGTTTCTCTTGAAGCGCAAGGCTATCAGGCGTGTTGCACTATCCGTCACCCCCCGTAGCGCCTTATCATGCATCAGTCTTGACAGCCCACCCATGAACTCTTTGGGAGTATCGTATTGGCCTTCGGGCAGGGTGAGCCGGGTGTTTTTGCCTTCGTAGGTGACCTCGTACCACACTTCATTGGCTCGCACGTTGTACCACGAGTAAGGGTATTGGATATCCACGAGGGCACATTCCCACCGGCCAGGTAAATGTAACGGTTGCGGTAACTGGGTGACGTACTTAGCCACGGTGTTGTCAGGAAACACATCCAGCGAACTGTTACTGGGTAGGGTCAGGTAAAACATGGCGACTGAGCTGTCCTGCTGCTGCTGTTGGTTTTAATAGGTGTTCCAGGCCTTGAGCGGTTGTGTCCGGCGTCGTGTTCGTCGCGTTGACTTGCTACGTGTCACGGCTCTGGAGATGTGGGGTGTCCTGATCGAGGGTGGTTTCTTAAAGGTCTGAAAAGAAGGTGCCCGTTGTGATGGTGGTGGAGTTTTGGGGGGTGACTCCGGTTCCCATTCGGATTCCCCAGAAGGTTGTGGTGAGAGTCGTGGTGCACGACTCGGCGATTGCTGGGTTTGCTGCATAAAGGCCCAGCGGTGGGGGTTCCCCACCAATTCCTGTGGTACATGCATGTCTTTCAAGCCTTGAGCGAAGACCTCCCATCCTCGAGGATCGGTGTGCGATCTGCGTTGACGCATCAGATCATTCACTAAATCCGTCATGTGGGTGCCAGGGACCACCTGATTCTGTACCAGGAGTTCGCCTTTATCATTCCAAGTCATGTTAGGATTCTGTTTCATCCGTTGTAATACCAGGCCAGCTTGTTTCTTGAACGAGACAGGTACACTCTTCAGCACTTCGTCTTCCACCCACTGTGGGGCTGTGGGGGCTACCTCACCCGGCTGTTGGAGCGGTGCTGAGGTCAGCGGTCTGTCACGTGGTGGTGGTGGTGGTGGTGGTGGTGGTGGTGCTGTTGCTGGGGTAGACAGGGTTTTGTATTGGTCCATGAACGTCATGTACCGTTGAAGCGACTCATTGTACCGTTGTACTTTCTCACTGTCGCTTAACCCCGGTCTCTGTAAGATCTGTTGCATCTCTCCATCGAGGCTGTTTATGGTCTTCACCGTAGGTGGGACAGGGTAGGGTGATTGGAGGTTTTGCAGGAACCATGGTTCGACGAGGACCATTTTTTTCGTGTGGTTCATTGTCGGCCGAAGAGTCCACCCAATACTGGACCCAACACGGAAGCGGCCAACGGTGCTAAGATGGCCCCGAGAAAGCCGCCTTTCTGTAACACCTTTTTCTTTTGTGTTTGAGGGACCTGCTTGTGGACTAGGGTTCGGAGACCTGTCTTATGCTTGGCCAACTTGGTCTTCTGAGCCGGAGTCAGTGGTACGTTGCCTTTTAACAGGTTGTACCCGATCTCGCACAGACAGCGTACAAGGTCAGGGTCCGCACCGCGTACAATGGTTCGGACCAACTCGGGTGGAGCCGTCTTCAATACACGGAGCGTGGGAGCGTGCTTCCGTACTCGCGCAGACATCCTGTACAACTAATGCCAGAACCCACAACTCTGCCCTTTTTATCCACCTCACAGACAAAGTCAACCCTGCTGTGGTATTCATTCTTTTTATTATTCCCCATCATCAAACACACAGACCCCAGCTGGGGGCGCCACTGTGGGGGTGTTTACATTATTTTTGCATGTACACGTGGTGGGTCTCTCCGGGAAAGATGCCGGTCCGTAGTCGAAGGTGGTCGGGGGTGGCTTGCTTGAGGTCGAAGAGCATATACCCGTGCTGAGGGGTTGTGGCATCTTTGAAGGCTTCCAACGCAAACGGTGTGCGGCCAGGATACATCTGTCTCGCCAGGTGCAGCAGTTGAGTGGTATCTCTCGGGTTTTTGAAGACCACCAGGTAGTGGGCATTTAAGCTGATATTCCGATGTTCTTTGTTTTACTGAACAGATTCTGCACAATGTAGATGATGCTGAGCCGTCGATGATGGCTGCCTTTGGTAAAGAGTTGGGTGACCCGTGCATCCGTCTCCGCCATGAGATCATCCAGAACCACCAAGGTGTCGGGTTCCAAATCAGCCAGGTTGGGTAGGCCTTCCACGAACGTGATGTGGGGCATTGCTGCACACGCTTCCTGCCATTCTCCGTAACACCACACGACTCGGGCAATGGGTGGAGTGATCATGCTGTCGGCGTGTTGAAGGAGCTTCCTGACGAAGTGCGTTTTGCCGGAGCCCGTCGGTCCTGCGATGACGCAAGTGAAGGGATGCTGCCACCCAGGGTCCATGGTTTGAGGTCTATCCTTTGTCGTGGTAACCCGCTCTTGTAAATTTCGTACGAGTGAACTGGAATGGTGGTGGGTACAACGGCGGTCGTCGTTGTCTGTTCACGTTCAGAGATGGTGCTGGGGGTGGGTACAACGTGGGTGGTCGGTTCACTGTGAGGGATGAAATCCGGTGGGTCTTGAGACATAGTAGGTGTACTTGGTGTAAGTGTAGAGCTCGACGTGGCTTGTACGCGGGGTGTGGTGGTGGTGGTGACTGGGCTCGATACGACTGGTGCTCTCTGTAGACCCGTTTCACTAATGGGTGGTGTTCTCAGTTGGTTAAGTAACGTACTGACATAGGCTACGTCGTAAAACACACCTCCGTACAACACACTCAGCAGGGTTAGCAATAGCACCCCAAAGACCACTTGCGCTTTGCGCGTTTTGCGAGACGCTGTCTTCGGAGGCAGCTGCTGTTGGTCCATAGCACTGGGGTCGGACGTGGAATGAAGGAGGACGGCAGTGGTGTCTGGCTTTATAGTCGTTTCACCTGGTTGGCCGCGACCCAGGAATTGAAGGAACTGGGCCAGCCTTGCCATTTTACGAAATGAAACAGTTTGCCACGTCGACGTTCCGTTTTCAAAATCTGCTCCACCGTGTAGTAGTCTTGCTGTGTTTTTACAACAGGCTGTAATTCCGTGTCGTAAAACGTCCCCAGCAACGTTTCCCCTTGGAGATCTTCCAGTTCATAGACTCGCCGCTGTCGGGGTAGGCGCCGTTTAATCAGGAAGTGCTCATCGCTCCAGTTGGGCAAGTAACTTTTCTCGAACTTGCCCTTGACTTTACTGATCCGTACAGGGTCCCCGACCTTGTACACCGCCTTCGTCGTTCGCTGCGATGGCCTGGGGTACAAGACACGCCGGACTTGGGCTTCATTGCGTTGGGTCACGGTAATGGGGGCTCTCTCTATACTTCGATGATAGGCTCGATTGTAACCCCTCACCAGTTTCGGGAGAACATCGATGTACCGCCTTGTATTCTTATAGGTGAAATATTTATACATGCGGCCTTTGAATGTCCTGTTGAACCTCTCCACCACGGAAGCCTTGGTCTCGTTGTACGTATGGAAGAAAAACACCTTCTGTTTCTTGAGAAAGGCTTGGAACGGTCTGTTGAGGAATTCCGTGCCTTCGTCGGTTTGCAAATACAAAGGTTTGCGCCCGGTCTTGAAGATGTCTTTGAACGCCGCTATGAGATTCTGCCCCCGTTTTCGTCCGGATGGGTACCACCCACGCATACTTGGATAGGATATCGATGCACGTCAAGATATACCGATTCTCATCGTTGTGTTTGGCAAAGGCGCTCATATCCACCAAATCCGCTTGCCACTGGGCATCTATTCCTCCCACGATGACCCGGTTCCGTAGAAAATGGCGACGGACAGATCGATGTAAGGTATAGGTGTCTTGTCTTCTTAACCAATCTCGGACTTGGGCACGTTGTACCCCCTGGGGTTTGGCCGCTCGATAGAGAGCCGACAATGCACTATAGGCTGCCGGACTGTCGGGACTGTAGTATAAGTTATCCAACACCTTCTCCCAGCGCTTCATGGTGACAAAATGATGATGGACCCTGGCTCTATCGTTTATTTATAACGGGTATATCTTGGGCCGGAGTTTCTTTCTGATTTTCTTCGTGGACTTCCACAGTGGCCATGGTCAATGACCAGTCCAACTCGTCTGATGACCGCTTGATAAGCACTTCATCCACATCCACCACGGCATCTTCCAATGCAGACCATAGATCAGGGTGAAGGGTAAAATGCACTGTACCTCCATCTAGCCGAGCCAATTGAGCAAAGAAAGGGCCGCGTCGGATGTACACATCGTGACACAAGTGGATGAGGTCGCCGTCCAGTTCACCAGACAACACCCGTTTGAATTTGGTCCAGCCCTCCCGGGACAGACGAATGTGAGCCGGGCACGGTTGTGTAGGGTCCGTGTCTCCTACCACCTCCTCCATGATATCGACCTTATCCGCATACACGTGCAGGAAAACCTCGGGGGTCAAGCTGAAATACGCCAGTACTATATGCTCCGTCATGGTCAGTACGTGAATGGTACCAGATTTCACTGTCTCTCGTATTTATAGGAGAACCCCGTGAGATCAAAGGATCAGGTGGTCATGTCATTGGGCTGACTGAGTCTAGCGGGGTAATCAATGGCATCGTCGTCGGGTTCATGTAGTTGTTCATGGGGTTCAGCCATTGGCCCCGCGGCTTCATCACGGATTTGTTCTTCTTCTTCATCGTTCTGGCCCGTCATGTGTGTGTGGGTGGCTTCATCAGGTGACACTGTCATTCCAGCCTCTGCGCATTCTATACATATAGTATTTTCTCCATCCGCTTTTTTTTCATTAGGTTCATCTAGTGCGTGTTCGATAGCATGAGCCCATGCCAATTGGTGGGGTGATCGATCGTCGGGTATAAATAACTGGTCCACCAGAGGGCCTATTTTCTCCAAGGCTGACCACAGAGAGGGAGTTAGGAGGAAACTTCGAGCCGGCTCTTGGTAGCGTCCCACCCGTGGGTAGAGCGCAGTATGGTATACGTAGTTGGCCTTGTCCAGGTGGATCAGGTGTCCGTCTAACTCTCCGCTCAACACTCGTTTAAACTTAGTCCAGCCATCACGCTCTAGTGTCACCCTATCCGATAGAGTCTCAGCGTGCTCAAAGCAAATATTTCCACAATCTTCGACCAGGGTCACTTTAGCATCATACACGTATAACTTCACATTGGGTGTAAGCGTCAGGATGGCTTGGAGTGATGACATGCTTCCTCTCAATGTCGAACGGAGAATGATACCCACTCTGTCTCTTCCCCTCGTATTTATAGGGCCTATTCTGTGAGAGGCGGGTCGTGTGCAGAGAATACTTTATCGACCACAGGAACTATTTGTTGCAAAGCCGTCTGTTAATCACTGTATACGTCTCCTTTTTTCCCGACCGCCGCATCACGGACTTTCCCCTTCGTTCGCTCCCGTCACAAGTGTGTCGATCTCTTCCCGGGGTGACACTGACCCTCTAGCCGCTGTGCATTCTTTACATATAGGCCTTTTTTCCCCGGCTGTAGTATCTGGTTTACAGAAACAAAATTCTGCCTTATGTAGTCTTTCATGCGGTTCAGCGAACGCGTCTTCTATAGCACGAACCCACGCTAATTGCTCAGGTGATCGATCGTCCGGTGACAATAACTGGTCTACAATAGGCATTATTTTCTTCAAGGCTTCCCACACAGAAGGAGTTAGGCTGATACTGCGCGATGGCTCTTTGTACCGGCCTAGACGTATGCGAAGGGATGGTAGGGTATAGACGTACATGGCATTATCCAGGTGGATGAGCTCTCCGTCCAATTCTCCGCTCAACACGCGTTTAAATTTATTCCACCTATCACGCTCTAGTGTCACCGGATTCCATAGCATTTCAGCGGGTGTCCAGTAAATAGCTAGATCGTCTTTCGCCAGTTTGACTTTATCTGCATACACGTATAACCGCACACTAGGTGTAAGAGGCAAGATGGCTCGTAGTGGTAGCGACATGCTTGCTCTCAATGTCCAACGGTAAATGATACACACTCTGTCTCTTCCCCTCGTATTTATAGTGTCAATACCACAGCGCCAGGGTGAATAGGGCACAGACTAGTATGAGGCCAACCAGCCGGCGCTGGTTCCGGCGTGAGCGCTCCTGGTCCATAGCGCGAGCATCAAGGATGGCTGTCATAGTCCAGTAGTGGTGAGTGATGGCACGCCTGTCCATCGAGTGCACTCTGTGGAGGACCGCTTCTGTGAACTCGTTCAGGATCTGGCGTCGTCCTTCGTTGTCGTCGCCATCTGCAAACATGGACCGGACCACTGCTCGGTAACCCGTGAATGAATTCACCACGGTGGCATACTGTAAAATGCGAGTCGCATGGGGCTGGATCTCCGCCATGGCTCTGTAGAAATGAAGGTGTGGGATACAGAAGGACATGTTTTATAGACCAGATGTAGCTCTACGGGTGTAGTCCGTGATACGTACTATTCTGATGGGTTAGTCCAAAAAAAGGGAGCAACAACAACAACACAGATTACAGATCAATCCTTTTATTATGCGTGAACAACATAGAAATGCATGTACTGACCTGTCTGTGGGAGGTTTCCCACAATGGCGTTCACCTTCGCGTCTTTTCGTGTACGTCCGTGTCTTTTCGTTAAAGTCCGTGTATCTTCGGTAAAGTCCGTAGGCATTGGGCAAGGAAGCTTTTTCCCGAGACCGAATCACCGCCAGACATGACTGCATCACCGCGGATGAATACATTCTTGCACTCACTCACACCACAGGTCGAGTGAGGTATCAAAGTGAAGCTTAGGTGAAGGAGCATCTAATGGACTGGGTGTGGGGTTGACATATCGATAAAAAATGGATATGACCTTGAACTGATCACGTGACCTCCCCGTGATGACAAATACCCAGAACCAAGTCAGTACATGCATCCCATAGTCCCAGGTCACGCCCGATTCACGCAGACCGGAAGTGACGTCATACACCTGCGCACAACCGTGATGGAAAAAACCCAGAACCAAGTCAGTACATGCATTCCATACAGGCAGAATGCAGGCAGGCAAGCAAGGCAGGGATGCAGGCAGGCAGGCAGGCAGGCAGGGAGACAGGTCAGGTCAGGTAAGTCAGATTGAATACACACCTTTCCCTAAAAATGGACTCCTTTTATATCCAATTGACCTCATTTGTATATTTTCAAAAGGGTGGACAACAAACAGGCCGCCATTTTGAAACACACCACCCATAACACACACAAACAAGCCGCCATTTTGAAAAAAACCCAAAGACCTCATTTGCATATTTTCAGTAACAACAGGCCGCCATTTTGAAACACACCACCCCTAACACACACAAACAAGCCGCCATTTTGAAAATATGCAAATGAGAGCTGGGGTGAAACAAGTGCAATTGTCCACCATTTTGAAACACACCACCCCTAACATACAAAAACAAGCCGCCATTTTGAAAATATGCAAATGAGGGGTGAGACAAGTGCAATTGTCCACCATTTTGAAACCGACCACCCCTAACATACAAAAACAAGCCGCCATTTTGAAAATATGCAAATGAGGGCTGGGGTGAAACAAGTGCAATTGGCCACCATTTTGAAACCGACCACCCCTAACACACAACTACAAGCCGCCATTTTGAAAATATGCAAATGAGGTCAATGAGTGCACATGCACTTGCCTCACCCCCAGCCCTCATTTGCATATTTTCAAAATGGCGGCGTGCAATTGTCCACCATTTTGAAACCGACCACCCCTAACATACAAAAACAAACCGCCATTTTGAAAATATGCAAATGAGGTGAATTTTGGAAAAACCCAGTGCAAGTGCACTCATAGGCCACGCCCCCAACCGCCCCACTCACACCTCACTCACGCATGCGCACATAAGGCAAATCAAGTTCTGCGCATGCGCAGTGAGGCGCTATTACGCCCAAAGACTTGCTACCTACTACTGTTGATAGTGCAGAAACTTTAACCCTATCTGGCCTGGGCTTTTTTGGACCAATCCAGGCTTCAGGAGGGGGAGAAGGGACATCTTATTCCTTGACCTAGAGAGCTGAAACTTACCACGGTGTACCCTTTGGTCAAGGTCTACCAGAAAATGCAAAAAAAAACCAAGTTGGCCGCCTTGATGACGTCACAGTGACGTCATTTTTAAACATAGCATTTTTGGTGAATTTTTCGATAAGATTATTTTAATTTTTCATTTGTGCAAGTTCACTGCCAAAACTGCATGATAAATTAGTAAATATTAAGTGATATGAAATAAGGCAGTTTTTGCCCACTTTTCTTCCCGGAAAAGCAGAAATACTGAAGAAAATCGACGAAAACATCACTTTTCTGGTACCTCACATGGCCACCATCTTGAATTTAGCCATGATACTGTACTCTGGGTACTGCAAATAGGCTCAAAATGATCACAATAAGATAAACTATAAAGTCACTGAGTGTCATTTTTCAATTGTTTGTCGTTACGGAGATAGCGAAGAAAGTTAGGCAAGGGTTCCCCCCCCCCCCCCCAGGCCTGGTAGGGTTAACATACCTGAAAACGCGAGAAGTGGAAGGGACCGATCTGGTCGCATTGTTGGAGTAGAGGTAGACAAAAAGATTATTGTAGTGTGTTCTGGGAGGTGTGAGAAGTATCGAACGGTGTACCAGAACTACTGTAAAACAAAACTGGGTCGTCTTCCGGTTGTCTTCACGAGTCTTAATGAAACTCTCTGATTGGCTGGGTGTTCTTTCATTTGTTTTCCCGATCCAATGAATATGACGAATTTCCACGTGAAAATTTGAAACGATCAAAATCATACTTTTAGAATGGAAGATATTCCGTTATGCTTCTTCTTTCTGTAAAACTTCATAGGGTTGAGGCTACGATTACGAAGATGCTCTCTGAAGAGGCTTTTATTTTAGTTACTGCCAGGATCGAGTAGTTCATAGATAGTAGTAGCAGATAGTGCCTTCGGTACCTTGAGCGATTGGTCTGAATTGACAATTTAGGTCACCATTACCTTTGAAAGCCGTGAAATTGGTGTCGTTCATACATAAATCCCTCTCCACTCAAACGACTTTAATATTGACCGCTGAATGTATCGTATTCAACTTTCGGAATAATGTGTGTTTTCGCCTTCATAATTGTATAATATGAAGGAAAACAGAACAAAAATCGTGTACAATCGTTACCTGTAGACAATGGTTAGGGGTCTGAAAAATACTCCGTTTGATAACCGTGAAAACATATATAATCGCCCTATTTTGAAGCATATTCATGAAAACAGTTCTTTTTTATTTATACATGTACTCTAGCTGCTCTGATGGATATTGCTGATCAAAAGTTTCGGCTAGAAGACTTCCATATGAAATCTCCGTCTCTTAACCTAAGAAAGGTAGATAACCTACAAAAAATTCGACAAGTCATGGTATTTCACTATGAAACGTTTATCGGCATGAGAAAGCGAAAATTTGGTCATCAGGGACCATGTACACGTTTCAACGCCGAATATAGACTTAATCAATCTCAAAGGATGTGTAACATTCACACGTTCTACATTGTATGTTGATAATACATGAGATTTCCTTTTCAACACCTGTAAATTCATGTTCCCGCACAAGAAGCCTGCGCAGTCAAGTAGCAGTTTCCGAAAAATACACAGGTCAGTTGTATAAAAATGGGCTGATAGCTGATCAAAATGTGTCCCTTGGTTTTTGAGTGCTTGAGACATTGATCGTGATGATTTCCATTGTAACCAAAACATGACACCCCCCAATCCAAATTGCCACAATAAATATCAAAATAAACCAGCGAGTAAACGCATTATATCTAGATTCAAGGCGACTGTTCAGCTGGAACTCAAAAAAGATAATGCTGTTGTAAAAGGAAACATTGTTGGAGGACACAATGTCTCCTACCGTATTTTCGCTTTAGGAAAATATAACCTGCTAATTTGCAAACCTGGATAGAATATCCCGGACAGGTAAAAAACGAGTAGGATCCGGAAATTTATTCCTATTGGACATTCGTTCCTTTCTCAACGGTGGCATGTCTAACTGCAAGAAAAAATTGATGGCAGGTAAATGCACCCATGCACAGAATTGACATTTATATAGATGCAGACGCAATGTTAAAGGAATAGAAAACCATTGAAAAAAGTAAGTTGTAAATGAAAGAATAGTTCCATCACTGTCCAAAAGTTTGTTTTTTTCATTTTTCCAATTTTTTTCAACTGAGCAAAAAGCCGATAAACTTTGGATGGTGGCCTGTAAATGCCATTCCTCATTATTCTTTTTGATATTTCTCGATGTTATAATTTTTCTTTAATCCAATGTACTGCTATACACACTGTAATATGGACTAGACATCGACACAATAACAAATGTGCATGTCTGAGAGGAACCATCTTTGCTTATTTGCTGATAACGTAACGGGGAGCTCTCAAGTACACATTCGACATATTTCTAGATGTACCTGTGGGCAGGTTGTATTTGAAGACCTCCTTGCACACCATGGGCTTCCTAAAGAAGTTGCGTACAGACAAATGTTGGTGAAATGGCAATCAAATATTTTGGGCCCAGTTACATAATCTAGGCCCAATTATGTAATCTACGTACATGGTTGTTTAACCATTAAATAAGCAATAATGTTCCACGTCCTGCCTTCAAGATACTTCTCTATCAATGTCTACTTCCCCGTTGAACCAGAATAACGTTGATTCTTTTGTGGGTATCTCCAATAATTGAGAGGATAGGAAAATGGATGGTCGTAACAGACCAACATACAAACACATATATCAAATGCGTTTTATTCGGCTAAAAAAAATCGGAAATAAATAAAAAATACTTTGGACAGTGATGGAACTATTCTTTCATTTACAACATATTTTTTTCAAGGGTTTTTTATTCCTTTAATCGTCAGGCTGGACCATGACTACAGATAGGAGGAATTTATATGCACATTGTCGGATAATAACTTGCGAGATCCTGTCCACAGTCGCCAGAACAAATACGAGGCATTTATTCCATGACATGTCTGTCAACAATATGCCGTTCTCGAATTGGCGAAGATATGGAAGACTGTGGTGTGCAACTGAAAGCATTTAGCCATGAAAAGCAAAGGAATATAGTAATGACCATGTTTTAACATAGGCTAATTTGAACTCTGTTAGAGTCATGATGGGAAATGTGAACAGTCCCTGAGTAACCCCATTTGACAGAAGGTTAAGTGCATTATCAAAACTGAGTTAATCTAGTCAATACAGAAATACAGCCATGTTGGACAGGTGTGTTTTCTTTCTATTGGTCGGTAAGTAAAAACCCGATTTTCTTTCCGTCGCAATATAATAACACATGATTCGTATGAAACAGAGACGGAGAGACAATTTTCCCATACGAGTAGAACCGTGTTACCGTGACACAGCAATGACTTGGATAAACTAGTAAAGATTGAAACTTGACATTAGCCACCATTTGTAGGAAAGACTTACATATCCCCGCAAATACTTAAATACATAAACCGAATGCATACCCGAATCATAGTATAGTGCAGCGTTATGCCCCTTGATGCGGCGTTGCGGTCATTCCCCGCTCATGTGTACGTCTGGATCAATCGAATCGAAAGTATGACATGTTGATTGCTAGAATCGATGTATCTCAAACTCCGCGAAACGTACACATTTTACGACAGGTAGAAAAAAAAACACATTTGACAACAAAAATCTAAACTTGTTTCTACCATTCATGAGAAAATAGAAGGGGCTGGTCTTTAAGAATAAACGGCATGCCGTTTATTCTTTGACGGTCGTGTCAACAAACGTATATACGTGTGGTTCATTCTGTCTAAGTTTGCTCTGCCACCCAACCGAATATTGGGCACGAGCCATGACGTTACGTCGTGGCTAGAGCTGTTCAGCATGAAGATTTTGTGAGCGTCGCTACGTTACTCAAACGTCACGCAGTGACGTCATATTACTCTCCGCGTACAACACATCTTCAATGGCCAAACAGAAAATCCATCGAAGCGGACAGAATTTCAAATTGTTCCCACAAGATATTCTCACATTCGTTCTATATGGCAATCCCACTATCATCGCTGCTGAAAAAAAGACTGGAGAGAGTTTACAAAATCCATCGATTTTGAGGCTGATTACATCTTTAATCATGCACATTGTATCCAATGACTCAATATTGTTACTGACTTCTTAAGTTATACGTTCATTATAATATGATGTAAAAAGGCCAATGGAATCTTTGGCACTTTTGCAGAAACTTGTTTCGCCTGGCTTTCATGGAAAGCTAATGTTTAATAATTTTGGTAAGAAATTTGTGGAAGGTTTTGACACAACGTCTCTTGCCTCGTGTCTAACTCAACTGAATGCAGGGGCTAGGGTCCGTGCAGGGATCATGTAATACACCATCTGGTGATATGGGCATACATAAACAACGCAAGACTCAATACAATATAATGTGGCAAATGACCTTAAATTTATTTTGGGAAAATCGCTTCTGTTGCAAGAATTGACATTGTGTTCGTATTACCATATTTAATTCATGCCTCTTTGGACTGTGCTACTAATAGCGGTTCGTGAATACGATATTTCGTCTACGGAAAGGTAAATTCTCCATGGACGACGATTGGAAAACGACTGTCGGATCACAGGATGGTATTATAACATCAATTCACATTTTACATATCAATCAGTGTACTATTAATAACAGATACACTGCAAAGTTGCCGATTTACGATAAAAGTGGTTGTATAACAATGGAAAAAGATTATTTGTTTCGTTTCCATTCCAGGTAGTTTTCTGCTGCTTATAGATGGTAAGTCTGTACATTACTGCAATCTCTATTTAATACAACGAGGTCAGTGTCGTACACTCATTATGAACAGCAAGAAAGTAGATGAACCGGTAAAATATATATTTGCCACGGTAGAACCAGCAGTTATGTCTCCTCCAATTACTTACATCTAACGTTATTATTCTCCCTCTAAAACTTTTTGCTAAGGTTCTGTTTTCAATTCTCGTTAATTATTAGCTACACATCCCTGCAGATTTGATGATATTTAAAACCGACTGTGAACAATCCTTATGAAATAGCAGCAACAAATCTGTCTCACAGTGTATAAAAGCAAATGTGTATATGCACACGTAATAGTCGATGAATTATTTTATCTGAATATTCCGTCCAATATTATCCCATTTTCTTAGAGAACGATTTGGATAACAGAATATTTACAGTGATCCAAGTTTGACGATATGATATTATGATATCTGCCAAGCAACGTATTGAAAGCTTACAATAAACTAACTGATTGTTTCTTAACACTATCTGGCCTGGGCTTTTTGGGACCGGTTGTGGCCTGGGTGGGGGGCCGAAATGACCGCCCCCCCCCCACTAGGGAGATGAAACTTACCACACTATACCCTTGGGTCAAGCTCTACCAGAAAATGTAAAAAAATCCAAGATGGCCGCCTTGATGACGTCACAGTGACGTCATTTTCAAAAACGGCATTTTTTGGTCGATTTTTCAGTCAGGTTTTCCGAATTTTTTATTTATGCAATTTCTCCGCAAAAACTGCATGATAAATTAGTAAATATTAATGTGATGTGAAATAAAATAGGTTTTGCCCACTTTTCAGCGAGAAAAAGCAGAAATTCTGAAGAACTATGACAAAAACATCACTTTTCTGGGGCCCCACGTGGACGCCATCTTGAATTTGCCCATGATCCTCTGCTCGCGGGGTTATGCAAATAGGCTCAGGATGATCTCAATATGATAAACTATAAAGTCGCGGAGTTTCAGCTCTCCATTGTTTGTGGTTCCGGAGATAGCTCAGAAAGTTTGGTAGGGGGCCCATTTCGCTTCCACCCCCAGGCCAGGTAGGGTCAATATTGTTCGATGCTGCCTCTTTTTAGATTTATCTTAAGAGTGTCGCATCAGTACGTTCTGCCAATTATGGATGGATGTCTTTCAGTAATGACTTGCCTTTTAAATGTCGTATCTGACGCTTGTAATTCATATATCTACGCATCATAATAACCTTAAGCTTTATAATGCATCCACCCACAATCCCCTTCATAACAACTCGCCTTGGGCAAAAGTTGCTCTCGAAAATGTATTGACTCACTTGGCTTACAGCATATCCCCCAGCACGTGACTGCTGGGACCTGAGACTGAGGAACATTAGAGCTGATGGAGTATATACGGTGATGTCACCGAGCGGGAGCAACGTTAGTGTGCGCTGTGATATGACAACAGACGGCGGGGGATGGATCGTCTTTCAGAAGTAATTACATTGCTAAAATAAATCCCTTTCTAGGAACGTCAGACTATTACCGTAGGAAATGGTGACGGGGACGTCGCAGACGTGTACATGCTAACTCTGCGTGTATCTCGTGGAGCCCATCTTCGTTCGACATTTTAATTTCTACGCGCATATTTCGTATTAGCCTTGCTATAGTAGACCACCTAAATCCTTCAAAACCCGATGAGGCCCGAAATCCGCTTTGGAAGAGGTCCTCAATAACATCATAATTCTGATGTCTCCCCCAATAGCGACGTCATTTCTCCAACTAGTGAAGATCAATGCCGTCTCGTGATCATGCAGGATTGCCGTGCAGCGCCAAAAGAAATTGGAACTTTTCTACTTGGGGAGATGTATTTAGTCCATACACAAAGGTTTCTGTTAAGGCAAGAATGACAGTATACAAATTATGATCGTGTACTTTCATTAATGATTTGAAATCTATGACAAACAGTGTACTGAATTTGGACCAGTGTGTCTTTCTCTTCTTTCATAAACTTATTCTAGCATGCTAGTTTCATATTTATGAACAACGGTAGTCTGACCCTACCATTGGTCACGTGAGATACTTATTTGTTCCCTCAAATATGAAGAGTTGTGTATTGACACGGAGTATTAAGGTACATGATACGTGAGGTACAAGATACGTGATTATACGTGTATAATCACTAAATGGATCAAAGGAAGTAAATGACAAAATTCTTGATCGTTCTATCAACCATTCATGTTCAAATCAGAAGAGAAATACGCTCACTTACATCTATGATCGTTTGTTTCTCTCCTTTCTTGGTACACTACATATCATGACAGTGCCACTGTTCTAGACAAACACTTTAATTTGAATTGAATGTTAAATTATTTTGCATTGTAATTCTCAATTCCAGACGCTACAACGGATTGATAAATTTCGATCAAACGTTCGACCATTATAAAAGAGGGTTTGGAATCCTTAAAGAGGGAGAATTCTGGATGGGTACGTTAAAATCTTAAAATCACATCTTCGAATGTCATTAACAACGCTTACCGAATTACCTGAAAGTCATTAGGCCATTGCACTTGCGAAATATAGTGGATTATTGAAGTACATTGACACTGTAAAATGGTGTGTTACCCTGAAAACTGTGAATTTAACTTATGATAAATGATTTGGTGCCAATCATTCTATCGTACCAAGCTGTGTGATCATGAATGCCAACGTCTTCTGAGGCATCCTTTTTATCGTGAATATCAAACAAGGCTATTCTATGGATAACAACTTCTTCATTGTTGTGGAGCTTACGTTTCGTTTGAGATTCTTTCAACGCTAATGAACAACAGATTGATTGAAATTGCAGTTTGAAGGCCGCTTCCCATGCGGATTTCGCAGCCCAAATTCTCCATCAAAATATAGTTTCGCATTATTGTAATTACTGTGCTAAGTTCACTCAGAGGTAGGATTCCCTATCTTGAATAACGCCTTTTCTCCCTGCAGGAAACGACCTTATTCATGAGTTCACCAAGGACAGAAAACAGAGCCTCCGTGTGGACATCTGTGACTGGTTGAGCAATACACGTTATGCCAATTACAACTTCTTCTTGGTCGGTCCAGAAACTGATAATTATCGACTATCCGTGGCACGTTATAGTGGTGACGCTGGAGACGCTCTTATCGAAGGAAACGGGTAAGGTGAAACACACCATGTGTTCCTATTTACACTCTACCATCCCATATTGTCAGATTTCTGAACCGTATTTGCTTAATGATCTGCGATACGAGACTTTCGAAACGGTTATATTGAGAAAATAACATGACATAAAGGTGAGGAAGTGCCGGTGTGGTGACAAGAAGTCATATATACCCACATGTCGCTATTCTGACTGCAGTCAAGTCAAAGACATTTCGAGGTTCATGAGTGAACACTGTCATGTTCTGAATCTTGGCCGATCTGTTGTTGTGAAAAATCTCTTGCTCACGTTGACTGCAATGTTCACACGGCCCCTGGCACGTACTTCAGAGGAATTATAACAAATGTTATACAAAGACTAAAATAGGTAATAGCTCTGTGAAAGCATATTATGGAAATTCGTCAGTTGTGTTACGGGTAGATGTAACAAACCGATCTGAGTAAAATAGTGTAAATAACCACTGTGTTTATCACCAGCCTGTTAACTTATCAAATGATTATGAACAGACGGTGAACATCGGGGTCAAGGGCATCCAACAGAATTTGGCTATATACAGATAACAGTAGAAGTAAATATGCCTTGGTGAGGACAACGTAACTGCTCTCAGTTAGAGAATGACAACACTTGGGAAACTGAGAACTTTTAAAACTTTACACGGACCCACAAACATGCGTCGTAATGTACACGCCGTCAGCGCGAAATTCGAGGGGAGATACATGTCGAGTTTGGAACATTTTTCAAATTTATTGCTAGTCTAGGCAGACACTCATCGCTGATGTTAGGTTAAATTATAATTGCATTCACGTCCCTCGTTTGACAATGTACCACTAAAATTTAGATAAACGGACGTATTGGCAATATATTATATGCATGGTATACAGGGACATATATAAGTGATCGGGATTATTTCACAATGAGCAGAATATAGACATACACAAGGGACCCGAACACTTCATTTTCAATTGATCACAGAAGAGCTAGTGCAACACTTTTGATTGGATTTAACCTTGGGTTCCTCGTTTTCATGTATGCCGAATAACAACCTGTAACTAATTATGGCAACAAAAATTTTTTTCAAAACAATACTTTTGAAAGCCTGGTTTGAAATAAGCATTACTAGGTTTCGTAACACAACGCCTAATTCAGCTGTCAAGTAATGTGAGTCAGTAAAATATCCGTGAGATGTTTTCGATTTGTTCTACATTCATTTTTAATCCTTACGAAACGAGCAAATTATGCTGTGAAACCCAGCTTAATAATAAAGGAAAATATATCCCTCACTATTCAGAACTCATCCTAATTATTTCTATTTTCTTTCATCAAGTGGTGGATCGTTCTCCAACGGCATGGAATTTTCCACACCTGATGCTGACCACGATATCTTTCACGGCAACTGTGCCGAGTCCTTCCGTAATGGCTTTTGGTTCGCATCCTGCTATTCAGCCAATCTCAATGGAAGGTACATCAACCACGGACCAGTTGAACCCACGGCAAGTCCAACTATTATCGTTCTGATCACGGTACCTTTTCTAACTTTTAAAACGGTCCTTCGAATGATGCTGCCAAATAGCATCTAATACAATCTAATGTTTGTATACAGAACTTTAGGTCTTTGATATACCGTATGTTGGCATTTGTGGGAAGTTGACGCTGGGTCGACATCGGTCATTACAGACTAGTATGTTGTGTTAAATGCCGTCATTTTCATCTGACGACGATACAGCTCACCAATCCCCGGTGAACGAGTTGCCACAGCGACGCAGCTCACTTATTACCAATATTCGAGTTGTCAGAACATTTCCATCATAGCTCTCTATATTTGTATCTAATACCGCTTATGCCGGTGCTAGGGGCCGTGTGGTTATGTCATCCAAGTTGCCGCATGAACAGGTACAATAAAGGCGTACCTGAGATACAACACATATCACGAATCGTTAGATTATTGGTATGTGCTTCAGAATAGGTTAACCAGAAGACTATACTGTGAAGTCATGTGACTGTCAGCATGTCGGCACCTCTTCCCACTTCCCTTATATGTGTTGTAATTTAACTAGCGCTGGTGTATGGTCAGATGATATGATGTGAGTTTGAATCAATATGGCAGTAATTATTTTGATCTGAGCTCACGCCGTCGCAAGTCACATCGGAGGAAATATCCGAAGTATTAAGCAAAACCGAACCCAATGTCCATGTTTATAATTCCAGACGGAAACCGTTGAACTGTCACAAATATCAGACGTCAACGATTGTTCGTTTGTTTTCTACTTCACAGGGTTATGGCATACGCTGGCGTGTATGGACTGATTCATACTCATTTAAGGCCACCGAGATGAAATTTCGTCCTGCAACTGTTCCTTCTACTCACCCGGTCGGGTTCTCCTGTCCAACCGCTTGATACGCTATGTACATCACCGTACTCAATAAATGTACTTATTGCATGTAAATGTAGCTTCGTATATTGTGAACTATTAAAATTTTAGTGTTATCATCGTTAACCTCACAGAATTGTCTAATCTTCATATCGAAACAGTACACACTAAATATGAGGCACCGTATGACTGTGCACAATGAAGTCAGTCAGATCTACTATCAGCTACGGAGGTCAACCAATCGTTGCCATTTGTTAAGAAATATGAACACACGAACACTCTTATCTTTGAAGACCTTACCTTACTTAATATTAATACTTCTGGCTTTCTAAGCCGAAACGCTGATTAATACGTCTTATTTATTTCAATCATTAGAATAGATCAAAACTGGAATGTATCACACGTTTTTACCATCTGTTGAACAACAAGAGATCAGTGAAACCAAAATGACAATAGTATTAGTGTTTGTATCCAGCGGGAATTTCCCCTCAGCTCAGTTGGTAGGGCGCTGGCTCGTAAGCGAGAGGTCGATAGTTCGAACCCCGATCGGAGAACTCGGCCACTACAAGAATAGCGCCGCCGATAGGATGGGGATGCACGTGTTGGGTCGATGATCAGGTTTCGAGTTGAAGTGTGGCTGATGAAAATCCGATTGCCAAGTTAAGTTGCGAGGGGATTAAGAGAGGGACTGGGGCATAGGGGATAATGAAAGCGGTTCTTCGTGATGGGAAGGGGTTGTAGAAAGGAGGTTCACCAGCGCTCCTAGTAGCTTGTAAATAGCAGGAATTTCCCTTCAGCTCCATTGGTAGAGCGCTGGGCTCTTGAGCGAGAGTTCGTGGGTTCAAATCTCAACCGAGGAACTCGGTCAAAAAAGACAGGGATAGGGATACTTTATTCTATGTTTAATTAATTCGCGTATCACTGTCTACTTGGCCTAATTAAGCATGGGATTTTACGGTGTCCTGTGTGTCAGTCGAAATATGAAGTTTTGTTTACGGG
This sequence comes from Hanleya hanleyi, assembly GCA_036873755.1. Lineage (NCBI taxonomy): Eukaryota > Metazoa > Mollusca > Polyplacophora > Lepidopleurida > Hanleyidae > Hanleya > Hanleya hanleyi. The sequence goes on along the minus strand of JAVTVY010043455.1, from coordinate 1,699 downwards.
AATTCATCAATCTATTTGAAATACATTATCGTGATTCTTTGTGCTGACGCTGATTAGAATCTTTGTAGCATGGAAAGATACATATATCATAATGTAAAGGTGATCCAGCAATAATCTAAGCTATAATGAGAATTTAACAATCAGGGTTCACGCCGAGTCGATCGAGGCGGTTATTGGATAAACCAGAAAAAAATGATAAAACGTCTCGTTTACGTAGATTCCTGATATATCTCTGTAGGTTGTCATCACGGTTTTCTCTCAAAATACAAGGTCATCCCGAACATTCTCAGAATCATTGGAATATCTTAGAGATGTTGTCGATATGACCAGAACGGACGGGTTACCAGCATCATTTATACTTTAGAACTTTCAAGCAAAGGTGTTCTTGTCAATTTCCTCCGCTGGTGAGTTTGTCGGTAATTATAATGCAATCGCATTGAGGTAGATAGCTGTGAAATACCATGCTGCTATGCCGTTCATTCCATTTGTGGCTATTTAAAATATGGGTAAGTCAGAAAGAAAAACAGCAGCACCAGTCATAGGTGCACAACTTTTGCACGCGACACATTTAATGTGTTAATTTTAAAAGACTCTTTATATATATCTCACTGATGTCAGGGGAAATATACACGTTGTAATTTGTGGAAAGTTTCGACGAAAAGTCGGCTTGTATGGAGCGCCGACATTCCCGGGTGAAATTACATAGGCCCTCAGAAGACTTCGGTCAGACCAGTAGTTTTCTCTGGACTTAAAATGAGTGACAACAGAACACGCATTGCTGAATATAGTTTTTACTATATATGCATCTTGAAGAAGCTACAAAATTTGTGAACTCTACCGGTGGCTGGTAGGACAGTAGGATGAAATAAACTGTAATTTGAAAACGCCAAACCGTCTCTTTTATACTGCCATGAGTGAATGGGTGCTTGCCAGACCCATCAAATTCTCCGTACAGTTGTGACATCTCGCTTGGCTATCTGTCTCATTTTCTAAACATGAACATTAGACTTGGGATTCACACAGTACAAATTTAGTGCAGTTTTACAACCATGCATTATTAACCGTAGGAAATCGTGACGGGGACGTTGCAGACGTGTACATTCTAACCCTGCGTGTATCTCGTGGAACCCATCTTCGTTCGACATTTTAATTTCTACCGATGAGGCACGAAATCCGCATTGGAAGAGGTCCTCAACAACATCATCATTATGGTGTCTCCCCCAGTAGCTACTTCATTTCTCCCAATAATAAAGATCAATGCCGTCTCGTAAACCGTGTATCGCAAAAAAAATTGGAACTTTTCTACTTGTGGATATGAATTTAGTCCATAAACAAAGGTTTCTGTTAAGGCAAGAATGACAATATACAAATTATGACCATGTACATGCATTAATGATTTGAAATCTATGGCAAACAACGTACTGAATTTGGAACAATGTGTCTTTCTCTTCTTTCATAAACTTAATGTAGCATGCTAGTTTCATATTTATGAACAACGGTAGTCTGACCCTAACTTAATGTAGCATGCTAGTTTCATATTTATGAACAACGGTATTCTGACCCTAACATTGATCACGTGAGATAGCTATTTGTCCCCTCAAATATGAAGAGTTCCACTGCGTTCACCATCTCAATCATTGTCTATTGACACGGAGTATTAAGGTACATGATACGTGAGGTACATGATACGTGATTATAC